>SZWC01017146.1:50475-57959 GCA_023375785.1 Penium margaritaceum
TATAGATATAGATATAGATATAGATATAGATATAGATATAGATATAGATCCCATCGTCGAAGTGAGCGGTCTAGCATGGTAGAGTTTACGCGGAGATCTGCGACATTATCACCATAGCAGACATTGCCCCCAACAAACTATGTTTTCAAAACAGCCTCAAGCGGGACATCCGTCAGGCAATCGCTATCATCGGCTTCCAAAACGGCTTGCCGCGGATGGACACAGCAGCAAAAAGGATGGACAATGTCCACCATGAGGCTTGGATCGAAGAATCCTATAATTGGCAAAATCATAACAAAAACTATGGTGGAAATGGAAAATGTTAGTCCACTGACTCCTTGACTTTGAAAGAAGTAGATGCCATCGGCTAGAGAAAGACGCAAACCTGCTAAAACTATAGAAAAGTTGGGCACATCGCTCGTTATTGTTGGAGCAAGTAGCTTGCTCAAAGAGGACAAGTCATAGATAAATTAGTCTAGAAACAGTAGCGGGAAGGAGTAAAAGGCGTGACTCTTGCTTGAGAGGAGAAATTTGCGCCAAATGATCGCCCATGTAAACAGCCTACATCGCCGTAGAGGAATTTTGAGATTGCAAAATTTAACAAGGGGTATGAGGACAACCAACCTGCTAAAGTTTTAGCCTCGAGAATGCAAAAGTCACAAAACGGTACCGGCACTATTGGATGGAGGAGCTTCATAGAGCTTTGTAAGCAACAATATGGTTTGTAAGCTAGGTTTGAAGAACAAACCAGGGGTATTTCACGGAAAAATCATTGAAAAAAGAGTACAAGTACATAGACTCCAAGAACCACTAAGACTACAAGTGGGGGATCTATGGGATGTGACCGTCTAGAGGACTTGTCCGATGAGCGATCAGAAAATCATCCTCGAATGAGAATTCATGTATTGGCAAAATCTGCAAGTCAACTGGAACAGGGGAGACATGTACGTGGAAGTCAACAGTGCTAAACAAAAACTTTAACGAATACAATGACAGCCGACCATGGAAGCAGTACAAGCGGAGGCAATAGAGGAAGCTACGGAAGCCAAAAAATGGCAACTTGTTCGTTTGATCACGCTCAACATGGACAAGCACAATACTTGGTGAGGGGCTTGTGCATGGCTCATACATCTCCAGCCAATAAGAGAAGTAGAAGTGGCAGTAGCTAACTCATCATCGGCCTCATGAGCCTCATCGACATGAACAAAGTTCACAATGGTAGCAAACGATTTTGCATCACCCATCCAAGAGTTTATGAATGTCTTCCCCGACAAACTCCCGAAGACTCTACCTCCTCAAAGAGACATCGACCATCGCATCGAGCTGAAGCCGGGCAGCAATCCTACCATTTGAGGGGCTTATCAGATGAGGGATCACGTGCTAAACGAGCTGAAAAAGCAACTCCACGAGATTCTTGGTCAGGGGCTCATTTGTCCAATCGCGTCACCATACGCCTCGCCAATACTAAAAAAGTAAAGAGATGCAGATGTGTGTGGATTATCGGGCGTTGAGCGATGCTACCATCAAGAACGGCTACCCTCTTCTCCGAGCTGACAAACTTTTTGACCAAGTTTGAGGAGCTCAAATCTTCACCAAAATTGACTTACAGAATGCATATCATCATATACGTGTGGCAATCATTGACATCAAGAAAACGGCATTCCAAACCTGCTATGGGCACTTTGAGTTCACGGTTATGTCGTATAGAATTGCTAATGCCTCAGCGCTATTTATGGCGGCAATGAACAATATTTACTATCCGTACCTTGATGATTTTGTCATGGTAAACCTTGACCAGATACTCGTGTAGAGACGCATCCCAAAGGAGCACGATGGACAACTCTGAAAAATTCTCAAAGTTTTACAAAGAGAGAAAAGGTTCGTAAATCTTTCAAAATGTGTCTTTGGTTACTATTTGATCAAGGTTCTGGGTCACGTCATCAACGGCAGACGAATCATCATGAATCCCAGAATCTAGGCAGCAGTCGTTGATTGGCTGTCGCCAACTAATGTTCAAGAAATTCGCGTTTTTCTTGGATTCTACAGTTTTTATCGGCAATTTGTATGGGACTACGTCTGAGAGTCAGCACCTCTTTTTGACTTCACTGAAAAAGAAAGCAAGTGACGTTGGGGAGACAATCAAAGAAAAAGCATTCACTGCTTTGTGGTATACTCTGAGCTCGGCGCCTACCGTACGATCAGCCAATCAAATGGTTGAATACGTCATGGCCTTAGATGCATCCAGCCGAGCCATTGGCACGATTCTTCTGCAAGAACTTGGCAACGACAAACAACCTACATGTCTTGAAAAGTGTGAGGACCGGAACTCAAATACGCAGTACACAAGAAGGAGATGCGGGCAGTTGTGCACGTGTTCAAGACGTGGCGATGCTACCTGGAGTTTCATGGATACATCGTGTGTACCGACAACCAAGTAATAAAAAACTTGAAGATGTAGATGAATCTCAACTGACGTCAAACCCGATGGATGGAGTTCTTTGAATCCTGGTTCGACTATGAAATCAAATACCGGCCAAGAAAAATCAATCTAGTGGATGCATTCAGCTGTCGACCAAGTTTTATGGCTTACGTGGCAACCCTATAGCTAGAGAGAGACCCTTACCTTGAGCTATTGTTTTCACGAGGCTATGACCAGCATGGCGGGTATGATAAACTGAAATTCTGGTTCAACACACCCTATTATCGACGGCGTTTTACTCGCCAGGTAGTCGTTCCCCCAAACAACGAACTTCACCGCATGCTGCTTGAAGAGTGCTACAACATTGGACAAGGTGGACCTTTCGGAGAGGACATGACAGTGAAGAAGCTGGCAAAAAACAATTTGTGGGACAAGATGAAATCTGACGTGGCCAACTTGTGCAAGACTTGCGACATCTTTCAGTAACAAAAATTGCAGTGCACGAGGCCACTCGAACGTTTACAACCGCTCCCCGTCCCGACGGAACCATGGACACACATCTCCATAGACTTCATCTTTAGATTATCAATCACACCCAAGAAATATGACGCAATCCTCATGGTTGTTGATAGGTTCAAAAAATGTCCCACTTCATCCCGACAACGACCACCATCACCGCAAAAGGAATAGCAGAACTATTTGTAAACAACATCGTGCGGCTACAAGGCATATTAAGAACCATCACAAGTAACAGAGACGATCCATTCACCAACCATTTTTGGCACAAACTCATGACTTGCCACAATAGGGAAATTCAACTTGTAACGGTGTTTCTAGCGCAAACCAACAATCAAAACGAGCGGACAAATCAAACGTTTGAACAACTTCACTGATCATTATGCGAACCTCAAGGGACAGATTGGGCATAAAAACATCCGACCACCAAAATCACATATTATTCGACAGTTTCCCCTACAATAGGTAAAACTCCATTTGAATTAATGCATGGAAAACTACACGCCACACTAGCCGGACTGCAAAGTCGGAACAACATTCACGCGGTCGACATAAAATGCCAAGACTTCACCACCATTTGGTTGCAAACACGGCAGATTCTTGCAAAGACGGAAGCAACCGTAAAGCGAGCAGTCGACCAACATCACCGCGACGACCTTTTTGCCGCTAGTGACAAAGTCCTCCTTAGTTTGGCAAACATCAAGCTCCATGGATCAGACTGTTGGAAGCTCAAACCATGACGGTTGGGACAGTTTGAGATCGAGCGCATACAAATCCCCATGGTTGCACGGCTCAAACTCCTTGACACTATGCAAGTTCATCCGATGTTCCATTTCAATAAACACCACCAATACTGGGACCCAGGAGAGAACTTTCCTAGCAGAGATTTCCCTCCTCCGCCTCCAACTCATGTGGCCGAAGACACGTGGTACGTCATGAAGGACATCGTGGGCCATCGACGACGAGGCAAGACGACACAATATCTCGACAAGTGGCACAACGACGATGGCACACATAACAGTTGGGAACCCTATGACAACCTGAAAGACGTCGATCATCTCCTCGATGATTATTAGCGCCGTCTCTAGGCCATATCTGCACACGCGCCAGGACGTCGCGGTGAGAAGGGGGAGAAGTGTTGTGTACAAGACGTACACGACTCCCTAATCTTTCTCCGTAGGTGCTTTTGTTATTACAAAAACATCCCATCGCATTATGAAGACCGCAATATTCACTCCAATGGTCGAGGGCAAACTGGCTAACTACCTCACCCTCATTAGATAATGTCGAACCTTGCAACGGCTTTGACCACTCTCATGAACCTACGAATAAAAGTATGAGGACCTTTTGGTGGACTTATTGATGTATTGAGACGTGTCTAGATTTACAAAGATGCATCTTGCACTTCACCGTGGATTCTCAACGACCCTTGACTTCTCAGCGGACCTTCTCGAATCCGACCACTCACGACAAGACTCCGCACGCATCGCTCGAAAACTGACCCTACGACCCCGATTATGCTTCATTCGTAACTTGACACTTGTATGTACCGTATTGTTCCTAAATTCAGATAGTCGTTGGGGAAGGACATTTTTTTTTTTCAAAGAACCGGGGCCAAATTTTTGCACACTGGCTAGAAGACCTCATCGAATTATGTCTCTAACATTCATAAATGATATGAAGTTTGGGTCAAACATGCATTCTAACAACCGAAATCAAGTAATCAGGGTCCTTCTTCCTGGCCTATTCCTCTTTCAAAGTGTTTTGCACACATGAATTGAGCCCGCTTACTTTCAAAACTTGTTCTGGAAGGAATTTTTGCACATCGGCAAGAAGAGGGGACCTATTCATGCAACAGGGACGCGCCCAAGGAGAATTAAGTTTTATCCGAATTTAGCCGGCAGTAGGGTGTATGTTCGATGACTTGGACACTTGTCATCGAAGTACACTTATAACTAATTATGAATTGCTCAAGTGTCCCAAATCCTTAATCGTGTTTTGCCTCGTAACTTCTACCTATGCATCATCTACGTTTCGTTTGGTGTAACAATGCTCTACAACTCAACTCTATGAGATAGTGATATAGATTCAGAATTATGTCGTGTTCCCGATTTTTTTGGTACATTATATTGAGTAGTAAGAGGCTTGGCTGACGATTTATGATTGTACAGTTGTTTGGCTGACAAAAAATTACTAAAATCATGTCTTGAGATGTCCTTAGACATCGAGTGTGACGTCTGCCATTTTAGCCAAGATTTTTGTCATGGAGATCATTGCGCTTTGCCCGTCCTCTACAAAATGTCAGAAAATGTCACTACATGATGTGAAGGTTTTCAAAAGAGCTTGATTTATTTTGACAAATCTAAGAGAGCATGTAGGTCAGTACTCGCACGAAGATTTTTGTCAATTCCACTTGAAATATTCAGTTTACATGTGTGCAAACCACGTGTGAAGTAAACGGACGGTGCTGTCGGCCGTCGGTCGAGAGCCCTGCTGGCAATGGCTGCGTGTAGCACATGCACCTTCGGGCCACTGACACAGGCGGCCCGGGTTTGTTTCCTCAAGGTTAAATACAGATTCTGCAAAATGACGTGGAGCTATTTGAAACTGATAGGATACGCGTGACTACGGGTACGATATGCTTAATTATGGGTAGTACACGTTGTGCTCGGCTGTGTGACAAACCCGCATGAATACATTTTTGTGGGTGGGACACACAGGATTTTTACGTTAAAAAAAGGGTTGGAAACACAAGATTTTGCTCAAGGTTATGGTTCATTGGCTTTCTGCTCCATCCGGTTGCGCAATGATAAGCTTTGAAGGCTCCTCAAAATCGATTTTGTAGGTTCATTTGCATCGAGACATGAAAATCCATGGACAGAATTATTGAGGACCGTTCGGTATGGGAAGGGGTCCGAAATGGATACCAATTTCGGACTGTGGCTCCATACGGCCTCCGTCTCCAAATGGATTAGATCCGCCTTCAAACGGGTAGTGTCCGACTTCGTTGCCCACAAACAGCCAGTGAAGACTTAATCCACGCGCGCTAACTGGAACATGTCTGCATACACGCTCGCTAACGAATTGAACGTTCTATACGCGTAGTAAATCAGGCGCTAGCGGTCACTTTTCAGCGCTGGAGACTAAGGGCCCGCGCGCGTACATGACGTCTTCAGAAGGCAAATAATGAACAACGTGCGCATAAGTTGCTAGTCGGTGAACACAAAACATTTTCTACAGGTTGAAAACCGTTGAACGATCCAACTATACGGAAGAAAGAAGTTCGCATAAGAAAACAAATGGCAGAGCCGCCAACACATCCGTACATCGATCATGTAAGAAGCCATGGGTAAAATACGCACGTGTATAGGAAAATATGCTTACAACCTTCTGGAAGGCAATGCGTAGAAAAGATAGCAAGAATGAACCATGGGTCAAAAGGTGAGAACTATGCAGATATAATCCAGAGAACACATCAATGGATGCACCATCATCATATTATAACACAAGATGAAATCATGAAAAATATCAAACTTTGAATTAAAAAAGGAACAATTGAAAAATGAGTGAAAACCTTAGAATAAAAAAAGTAAGGTGAAACAAATCAATAGAAGACAAATGCACGTGTTTTTTTGCGAGAATTTCTAAATTTTCATGAAAATATACGAAATTGATCATCCCTTTAAACAGTTCTTGGAATGAAAAATCTTCCTAACAAGTAGACTATGAATTTTTAAGTACTCATACAAAAAAATGACATGAGTAGGGAACTAAATATGGATATATTTTAAAAATATGAACATAATTTTATAAACATACAAATACTAATATTGATGTGTATGTGCATAGATATGTAGAAATATATTATGAAAATACATGCACATAGAGATATGTATCTATCTAAACATAGATCAAAACATGGATATGAATATACACATGCATATGGATGTGGATATAAATGTAAATAAAGGTACAAAAGGATATAGATATTCATATACCTATGGAAATACACATACATATAGGTATCGATATAAATATTAATGTAGAAAAAAACATGGATAAAGATATGGATACAAATAAAGATATGGATATAGATATGGATATAAATAAATATAAAAATATACAAATAAATATACATATAGATAAACATACAGATATAGATATAGATATACATATTGATATAGATATAGATTTAGATTTAGATTTAGATTTAGATGTAGACATTGATATTGATATAGATATAGAAATTGATATGAATATAGATATAGATATAGATAAAGATATAAATATAGATATAGATATAGATGTAGATGTATATATGGATAGACATGGATATGTATATAGATATAGATATAGATATGGATATAGATATAGATATAGATATAGATATAGATATAGATATAGATATAGATATACATATAGATATAGATATAGATATAGATATAGATATAGATATAGATGTAGATATACATATAGATATAGATATAGATATAGATATAGATATAGATATAGGTATAGATATAGATATAGATATAGATATAGATATAGA
>SZWC01017147.1:14929-49929 GCA_023375785.1 Penium margaritaceum
CCCCCCCCCCCCCCCTTCCCCCCCCCTCCCCTCATGTTCTCTCTCCATGTGCGGCATCAGATCTGGCTGGGCGGCACGCCGGCGCAGACGGAACTGGCACGGCTTTTCATGGAGAAGGTGAAGGTGCAGGACTTTGGCATGGTGCTGGAGCCGATGTTTGCCATGTGGAAGACAAAGGGGCTGAAGGGAGAGGCGTTCGGCGACTTCACCAACCGCGTGGTGAGTGAGGATGGGAGTGAGGATGGGGAAAGAGAGTTTCTGGGAATGGGGAATGTTTCCGAGATCAAGGAAGAGCGAGAGTGGGAAAGTTTTCCTTCATATTGTTTTGGGCTGTTCAGGGGACTGGTCGTGGTGTGCTCCTATGTTGCCAAGTGCTTTTGATGGTGATTGGACCTTCGACGTCTGTGGTCTCATTTCCCTATTGAGGCTAGGGACTCTTTCATCTCTCCCGCGTCTCTTTTGCAACCATCTTTCTGCTTTGTTTTGCGAACACAGGGTTTTGAAGCGCTGAAGGAGTTCATTGCTACGTACAAGAGCAACGGACGCCGCTCGCCCTCGTCCTCCGACTCCAACGGCCGCACGAGGCTCGCCCTCGAGGCGGAGGTGGCACACTTGCTGCAGGACGCGGCCAAGGCAAAGGGCGTGAGCACCTCCAAGCTCGCCTCGGAGATCATCAAGCAACATCTGGTGGCACAGCAGTAAGTTGCTGTGCTGATGCTGTGCTTGCACTGCAGCAAGCTGATGTGTCGGCGGCGCTTGTGGTGGCCAAGTATCAAGGAGACGGCAGCATCCGCCGCATCGACGCAAGCCAAACGTCAAGACGGAGGAGGCTATACAAAATGTGATGAAGCCATCAGGCAAATGAAAGCGGGTTGTCGTCATGGCAATGAGGTACCCAGCATCTCTCGGCATTGTGAGGGTGTGGACTTGAAACTTCGGTGGCGTGTGCTGTGGACACGAGTATGGTCTTGACAAACTAGGAAACAAAAGGTAAATGTGAAGCAGAAAATGCTCTTCTCTGGCGCGGGACAACCAGGGTGAGGGAGGTGTAGGTGTTCAATGAGTCGTCGAAATCAGACAAGAGGAAATGATTAAACAAGGTGTTGTGGGATTAGAAATGATGCAATACTATTTTGGGCACGGCTATTTCTTTGTCCTCACCAACTTGGAATAGGATGCATGACAAACAAATCATCTGCGGAAGCTTTCCACCCTTTCCTGGCTGATGCAGGAACATTGTACAAACAACTAATGAACTAGGCGCAGAAGCTAGGAAACCTTCGAGCTAGACACATAGATTGGGTGGGAGAGTGGTGGAGGGCATCGGATGCCATGACTTGCAAAGTTAGGTCACAAGACAGACAAGAGGTTGGGAGCGTGGAGTGGTAGTGTAAGGCTGGTGACTGCATGCCGACAACAAGCCAACGCTCGAGCCAATGTGCACCGCCACGCGAGGGTCGAGTCGGCCTACTCGGAATCAACCTAGGATGGCTTCACACTAGTGCACAACCATCAGCTGACATGGTGGCCCCCTAAGGATTAGCACCTGGGAAAATCATGCAACTCCCTCAAACACCCAGAGGGAAGTCACAATGATCCAGGGATCGGAAGTTAGAATGTATGAACCATAACATCAACCACATCAAAGCAAGATAGTCAAATGACAGCCATGAGAAGATTCTAGGAAGCTTCCTAGCACGCTTGCCACTGACTGGGCGTCAACGCTCAGTCAGCTCGCGCCGTCAACACAGGTCGGACGCGAAACGGCAAGGGTTTGGCTAGACGACACGACACAGTGTCAAATGTGCTTCCATTGATAAACACATGCAGAGAGAGATGACAACTGAGCAACAATCAACCTAAATAGTTGCTGGCCGCCTAGAGTCGCTAGGGGCGGCGGTATTTTGGTACCTGCTGAAACTGGACTAAAACCACGGTTTTAGCCGTAACTCACTGCTCAGGTGTCAGAATCACCCGCTGTCTGCACCAAAACGTGCAGAACGATGAGCTCTACGCAACGGACCCACGCAAGGTGGGTTTGCATCATCCAGACACGAATAGCAAGCAAAACAAGGAAATCGGCCAAAATGGCCTGTCCACCGAGAAAACTCTAGAGCACTCGGAACTGCACTAAGAGCACCCATAAATGTACGAGTGCAGTATCGAGACATCAACGTGTGCTTTCCACGACAGGAAGCACACACAAAGTCGCAGGTCTCCTCATCGCACCGGTACAGGCTGCCGGGTGCGTGGGTCTCGACCACCGAGAAAACTCCAGCAACGGCAGACCAGCCAGTCAGGCTGTAGACGCATCATCTGCGTCGCACCTGTTATGTCGTAGCTCTTGGAGAAGTCCCTGGACGATCCGGAGTCCCGTCGGGTCGGCACGATCTCCAATGCGGCCACCACTCACCATCAGCTCTGGGTGCACCCGTAGCTGCCACGACTGTGGCTCGTGACGGGTGGAAGCCACTCATACCAACACTCCCCCTAGCTGACACACCCGTCAAGGCCACAATGGCTGAGCAAAGACAGGACAAGATGGCTCGGGAAACCAATCATGGCAAGCATCGATCAAGCATGCCACAGCACAGGGTCTCCTCGTGACAATGGTGCATCCCACCAAGTGCCCGGGTCTCGACCATGCACGAAGGCAATCACACACACGTGTGAAACATCATGGAAGAGAGACAACGAAACAAGGTCTCCTCGTGACTCCTGAAAATGTCTCCGGGTATCCGGGTCTCGACCACAGCATGCATGGATCATACATAGCACGTGGGGACAATGGGTCTCCACATCACACCGGTGGAACTCACCAGGTGCGCGGGTCTCGACCACATCATGCATGGATCACACCTAACACACAAAGGCAATGGGTCTCCACATCACACCAGTGGAACTCACCAGGTGCGCGGGTCTCGACCAGCATAACCTCAATCACAACATCGTGCCACACTCCAAGCAACCTCGCTGTCCTCACAAGAGTGTCAGGCCAAAGCCCACACACCAACACTCTCCCTGGGCTGCATAGGCTGACAGTACGGCTCCCCCATGGTCACATAACCCTGCACAGGAATAGCAACGATGACGGCGATGCTGGTGGGATGTGCGCACACGTAGCCTCACCCCACGGCGTCGTCATCGCTGTCGTCGTCGTCACCACTGTTGTCGTCATTGCTGTCGTCACCTAGTACTGTGACGAGGGCAGAGCTGAGGGCCTCCTCCAACTGCATCGCCTCCCGTATGTATGCCAGCTGCTGGGCCGCATGGTGCCACACGGACTGCGCTGCGTCGAGATGCGTGTGCAGTTCGTCGAGCTCTGTTGCGGCAGCCTGCCAGCCAGCTGCATCTATGGCGTGCACATGATGGAGGTCCACCATGGGAATGAATCCGATTGTGGACCTCCATCATGTGCGCGTCGGCGCGAGTCACTGCCTCCTGCATCCTCGTCTCCTCGCCGCGTAGGAAGCTCTCCACGTCAACAGGCGACTCAGCTACTGCCTGATCACCAGTTGCTGGCAGGGGGTCGTCACCACTCAGCGCGTCCGCATCTGTAGCAGCTGCACCGGAAGGGGGTGCTGCTGCGGAGGCACCGGCTACTGCTGACACACTCGACACTCGGGTGTGAGGTGGCAGTACGTCGTCATCCGTCGATGTATCTGCCGCTGTAGCGTCGTCGCTGTCATCGGGAACCCGTACACCCTGGAGAAACGCCGAGCCCCTGGTGCGCAACCAATCGTCCACCTGCTGCTATGCGTCCGCCTTTCGCCGACATGCATCCTGTAGGGACCACTCCGCAGCCTCGAGACTGGTGTGCACATCCTCCATGCACTCCTCAGCAACCTGTCGTGCAGAAGCATCTGTAGTGTACCAACGGCTCCTGGCCTTCCGGAGCTCGGCCATGAGACTCTGCACGTGCGCCTCCGCTCGAGCCACCACTGCCTCCTGCTCGTCGACTGTGGAGCGTAGGCGCTCGGGTACAGGAGCTGCAGCTCGGACGAGAGTAGTTGTGTCCTCCGCTGGAACCTTCGTGGTGTCAGCGATGCTGGTCAAGGGCGTCATGAGCCAAAAATCCGCAGCTCCCTCTGCGTCCTCTACAGCAAGTGCATCTACGAGGGTGACTGCTGCAAGCTCATCAGGCGCTGCCGACGTGTCGCATACACGAATGTCTGCCGTCGTCAAGGAGCCATGCCTCACTCCTACTGTGGCTGCTGCAAGTACGGTAGCGCACTGCGCCTGTGCGTCTGTCTCCGACTCCGTGTATGACCACTCCCTCATGAATGACTCGTCGTCCTCACTGGGGATGTCTGCCTCCTCCTCAAGTCGGCCACGTTCTCCTGTCGTCTAGTAGTATCAGGTGCACCCACGCTATGCTGTCCTGTAGTCGACGCCGGACACTCCATCCCCTCTACGGCCGTCAACTCCACGACCAGGGACGAGAGAGACGGCTGTACTGCATCCCCTGCCACCGCCACAGCTGCTAGTGTCGTCCCAACCGCCGCCAGGGCATCAACGACCTGTACTACCTCTCCGACTCCCTCTGCCACATCGGCACCAATCTCCGAGTTGATCTCTGAAGGTGACTCAGCGTCGCACCACTCCTCCTCGGACGAACAATCCTCCACCATAGCGAGATGATGCATCAACTGATTGTGCCGTAAGCCTCCGTCTGCTGCCTCAGTCCTCGGCTCCAAGGTAGTCGTCGTCGGACACTCCATCCCCCCCATGGTAGACACACCGCCAGAAGGTGAAAGGGGGTGACACACCAATCCTGCAACCGGAGACGATGGAAGCGGCTCCTCGGTAACGTCCTTCACTGCTGGTGATGCTGCTGTCGGCACTTCTACTACTGGCTGGACACGTCTAGCCTGTCGAGCCACCCGCTGTCTCGCTCGACGAGTGCGTGCACGAGGGGTGCCGGCAGGAGTGACAGCTAAGATAGCGACGGGATCAGAGGTCGAGATGACACCGACTGCCTCAAGGACAGAGCGGAGGGCGTCGGATGTGGAGCCGAGGTCGGGTGGTGAGGGACCGGCAGATGACGACACTGTAGGAGGTGAGGATGGGAAGGAGGGAGAAAGGGATGTCTGTAGCGGCATGGTGGCAACGGCCCGCTCAGAGAGTACATGGTCTGTGAGCTGTTGCACCATGCGCTTTAGACCCTGGAGCTCACTGTACAACACTGCCATAGCTCCACTGAGGGGTGCCACGGTATCGGCTGACAACGTCACCGAGTCTGATGGTGAAGACGAAGGGCGGGACCGTATCCAAGGCGGTCACCACAACATAGGACGCTGGCGGCACTGGCGCCATCCATGGTGCCGATCCCCATAGTAGTAGCAGGCAAAGCGTTGGACGCCTCAGGCGTATGCCACGGCTGAAACTGCCACTGTGGACGCGGCGCTTGCGACGTATGTAGAGCCGGTGCCAACCACGGCGCCGGCTGCGCTCCCTGTCACGCCAGTCTGCTCATCTCCGGAGCTCGGCGTGGCACAAGGCCACAGGGGGAGGTGAGCGATTGAAGCACGATCTCTCAGACGTGCTGCAACACCGTCACGAGGACGGTCACCACCGCGCTAGTGATGCGCTGCTGTGCGACTCAAGTGTGCGACCTCAAGTCGCCTTCGGTGCTGATTCTGCACCGGGTGCCGTCGTCAGCCGACGGCTGTGGCCTCAAGCCACCTTCGCTGCTGCTGCTACGACCGCGACTCTCGCGGTGGATGTTGCTACAGCGGTTCCCGTCGTCAGCCGACGGTGGTGGCCTCAAGCCACACTTAAAAGGTAAAATATATAAAAGAACACAAAACTCCTTTTTTTTGGTTCACCGACGCTCGGTGCAAGTGGGGTACCCCTTCCCGGGCCTTACTCGAATGCCCCACTCGAGGACTCCCCTGTCCTCCTTCCCCCTTTTTTTTGTGATGTGCCACCTCCTTGGGTACCCCCTTTGGGGTTGTCTGGGGTGTCCCACTCGAGAACCCCCCCCTTCCTCTCCCCCTCTTTTTTTTCTCCGGTCTGGCTCGACCCTCGCGGCGAGCGCAGTGGAGGGGGAGACTCGCTCCCCCCCTCGCGCGCAGCCGGCCGGAGGCCGCCCGTCGGCCTCCCCTGCCCCTCTCGGCCGGCGGGAGGCCGGCGTTTGGCCCGCACGCGCCGGCTCGTGCGCCGGCGCTCGGTCAGCGCTCTGTCGCGCCCCCCGTCGGCACGACAGGCCCGACCGAGGGGACCCCCCCCGGACGGGTCCCTCGTGTCGGGTCCCCCTCAGGCCCGATGGCAGCAGTTGCTGCAGCAACTGCTGTTGCGGTTGCTGCAGTAACTGCTGCTGCGGTTGCTGCAGCAACTGGTGCTGCTACTACTACAGCTCCTGCCTGCTGCTGCTGTTGCTACGGCTGCTGCTGCGGCTGCTGCTGCGGCTGCTGCTGCGGCTGCTGCCTATTGCTGCTGCTGCTGCGAATGCTGCTACAACAGCTGCTGCAGCTGCTCGCCGCCGCCGGTGCTGCTGCAGGTACGTGCTGCCACCGCCGCTGCTTCGGCTGCTGCTCGCCGGCGCCACCGCTGCTGTTGTTGCTGCCGCTGCGCCTGCTGCACGCTGCTACAGCTGCGTGTCGCTGCTGTTGCTGTTGCTCACTGCTGCCTGCTGCTGTTTCTTGCAGCCGCTAGCTGCTGCTGCCGCTCGCTGCTGTTGCTGCTGTTTGCTTCTGCCGTCTGCTACAGCTGCCGCTACAGCTGATCGCTGCCGCTGATGCTGCTGCGGCTGCTACCACCGCCGCTACTGCAAGCTGCTGCTGTTGCGTGCTGCCACTGCTCGCAGCCGCTGCTGCCGCAAGTTGCTGCTTCTCCTGGGAGCTGCTTCTCCTCCTCCTCTTTTTTTTGTGTGTGTACACACCAGTAGCCAGACACGGCTGCTGCTGCCACCCGGTGCTGCTACTGTAGTGGGTGCTGCCCGTAGCCGCTACCGCCGCATGTGCTTCCCGCCGCTCGTTGCTGCTACGGCCGCTGTTGCTTGCAGCTGCCGCCGTTGTCTCTGCTACCTCCACCACTTCGCTGCAACGTAGTCACGGTGGGTCCCTCCAGGATCTGCTGCTGTTGCTATGGGTGGCTGCCGCTGCTGCCACTCACTGCTGCTTCTGCTGCTGCGTCTCTGCTGCATAGCACAACGAGCTGTGGCTCGTTTGCTCTGATACCATGAGAAGATTCTAGGAAGCTTCCTAGCATGCTTGCCACTGACTGGGCGTCAGCGCTCAGTCAGCTCGCGGCGTCAACACCGGTCGGACGCGAAACGGCAAGGGTTTGGCTAGACGACACGACACAGTGTCAAATGTACTTCCATTGATAAACACATGCAGAGAGAGATGACAACTGAGTAACAATCAGCCTAAATAGTTGCTGGCTGCCTAGAGTCGCTAGGGGCGACGGTGTTTTCGTACCTGCTCAAACTGGCCTAAAACCACTATTTTAGCCGTAACTCACTGCTCAGGTGTCAGAATCACCCGCTGTCTGCACCAAAACGTGCAGAACGATGAGCTCTATGCAACGGACCCATTCAAGGTGGGTTTGCATCATCCAGACACGAATGGCAAGTAAAACAAGGAAATCAGCCAAAATGGCCTGTCCACCGAGAAAACTGTAGAGCACTTGGAACTGCACTAAGAGCACCCATGAATGTACGAGTGCAGTACCGAGACATCAACGTGTGCTTTCCATGTCAGGAAGCACGCACAAAGTCGCAGGTCTCCTCATCGCACCGGTACAGGCTGCCGGGTGCGTGGATCTCGACCACCGAGAAAACTCTAGCAACGGCAGACCAGCCAGTCAGGCTGTAGACGCATCATCTGCGTCACACCTGTCATGTCGTAGCTCCTAGAGAAGTCCCTAGACGATCCGGAGTCCCGTCGGGTTGTCACGATCTCCAATGCGGCCACCGCTCACCATGAGCTCCGGGTGCACCCGTAGCTGCCACGGCTGTGGCTCGTGACGGGTGGAAGCCACTCATACCAACAAGCCATTCATGTGCCAGAGGGCACTCTTGGGTAGATCGGCTGCTTCATGGAGTCAGAGCAAGCCGTCAGGGCGCTCTTATGTGACGTCTCCCCAGGTAAGGGCATGGTCATTTAATCTGTACATGTGTCTGTGCCATGAAGATTGAGACAAGAGGGCATAGACATGTAAGTGGCCAACGAGGCTTCAACACTCCCCCATGACCTGTAGGCAAACAACCCACATACACGGGGACACAACACACACATGAATGTGAGAGCAAGGAATACAGAGAGACTGGCAAACATCAAGGCCCTCAGCCTGGGACATGGGGACAGATGAGGCCAACAAAGCATGGACATCAGTCTTGAAAACGTTTCGGCTGAGAGGCTTGGTGAGAAAGTCAGCTCTTTGAAGCCGTGTGTCCACCCAAGCAACACGGACAATGCCAGCAGCAATGCACTCGCGAACAAAGTGATGTTCCACGTTGATGTGCTTGGTGCGAGAGTGGTGCATACCGCTATTTTTTGCAATAACATTTGTGCTTTGATTGTCACAGTGCAGACTGATGTAACGAATGGGTACACACAACTGCTGCAGCAGACGACACAACCAGACAGCTTCACAGGTACCTGCGCCGAGAGCCACATCCTCAGCCTCCGCGGTGCCACGGGAAACACACCCTTGTTTTCCACTTTTCCGCGAAACAGCTATCCCACCAACCATGAAAACAAATCCTGTTCTACTTCGCGCATAAGAGTCATGTGTCCAGTCACTGTTAGTGAAATCGTCGACAATGACTGAGGGCTACGCACAAAAGTATAAACTGGTGCGAGGTGTGGAGAGTGCATACCGCACTACTCGCAACGTTGCCTCAAGATGGCGCTCTCGGGGACACTGGGAAAATTGTGAAAGAAAGTTTACAGCAAATGCAACATCAGCACGAGTAGTGGTAGCAAGATACATCAGGGAGCCAATGACTCCCAGATAGTCTTTCACGTCCACCATCTCCCCTAGCTTTGACGGCTCCAAGGACTGCAGCAGTGATTACCCGGCTGGGATCATGGATGTAGAAGCTGTGGGAACAGAGGTGAGAAGCGGTCCAAACCGCTCCTCTAGGTTGCGGACATAAGCAGCTTGGTGAACGTACAAGGTATGACGTGAGCGGTCGCGCTTTAGATACATGCGCAGGAAGGAACGAGCTGGACCAAGGTCCTTCATCTTGTATGGTGACTGCAGATGGGACTTTGCAGCTTCGACAGATGCGACTTTTGGAGAAGCAATCAGGAGATCGTCCACATGGACGAGGATGAGAGGAAGTGGCTTGGTAGGGGCACTAAGGATCAGGGCAGGATCTACAGTGCTTCTTCAAAAGCCTCCCTTTTCCAGGGTCGTTGTGATATCTTGGTTCCAGCAACGTGGGGACTGCTAAAGGCCATAGAGGATCTTGCGCAAACGCCACACTCGATCTGTGCCGTCAGAAAAGTCGGGTGGTTGAATCATGTAGATTTCATCGTCGAGTTTGCCAAGAAGAAAGGTATTGTTGACTTCCATCTGTTCAAGTTCCCACTTATGGTGGGCCACAAGACTGAGCAGTGTCCTGGCACTGGTGTAGCGACCCACTGGAGCAAACGTCTCATTGAATTCAACCCCAGGGACCTGAGAGAATCCCTTTGCCGTGAGGCATGCCTTCTATTGTTTCGACGGTTTTGTAAGGGTTCAGCTTGCGCCGATTCACCCATTTTTCGGCTACTACTTTGCGGTCCGGTGGGAGGTCGACCAGTTCATACACGCCATGCTTAGACAGAGTGTCAAGTTCGGCTTTTATTGCTTGCTCCCACAGAGGGGAGCCGGTTGCTGTGCGGGCAACCTACACTGTCAGAGATTCAGGTGGAAGAAGACAAAGACCAGCAGTAGCAAAGCACGAGGCCACATATCCTGCCACAAACAAAGAAAGGGCTAGCCGAAACTCCTGCTCAACGAGGGAGTGGCCAAGGGCAGTAATGGGATGCACCACAGATGCAGTAGTGGACAACACAGTGGTCACGAGGCCAAGAGCATGAAGGCCAGGATCACCAGATACAAGAGGACGGGAGTGAGATGGGAGTGCCCGGAGACGGCCACCGTGTGTGTAGGGTGAGAGAAGAGGCACGGGGAGACACGTGGATCATGGGTAGGAAGGGGCGCATGAGCCACAGAGGGCACAGACAACGATGACTCAGCAGGAGAGTCGGGACGCGGAGGCGCAGAGGCAGGAGGTACAGTAGAGGTAGCAGAGGGATCCGAGAGATCTGGGGGTGCAGAGGAAGCGGATGGCTCAGAGGGAGCAGAGGATGCAGAGGCGGCAGAGGGCTCAGAGGAGACGGAGGGCGTAGAGGATGTAGAGTACTCAGAGAAGGCAGAGGGCTCTTAGGAGGCAGAGGACTCTGAGGAGGAAGAGGGTGCCGACGGACATACCGAGGGGAGAATAGAGGACCGAGAGGGAATGCCACCCCCATTACGAGAAGGCGGAGAGAGGGACTCGGCCGAGAAGCGAAGGACGTCGTGCTCAAACAAGTGCTAAAAAAAGAGCGCATTGCGAGACTCAAGGACATGACAACGAGAAGGATCCCAAAGGTGCCAAGCCTTGGAGAACGGCGAGACACCAAGGAAGACACACAGACGACCAAGAGGGAAGATCTTACCATCCCATTGATCAGCTGGGAGCCACATGGAGGCAAGACACCCCCACACACGAGCAGGACGAAGATCAGCACGACGACCCGTCCAGCGTTCAAAGGGCATGACGGTGTGAGGGAGGGGACCGCGAGGGACACGATTTTAGACCCACGTCATGTAGGACATGGCGTCAAAGGCGAAGAGTGGGGACTGCCCAGAGGCGGAGAGGAGGGAGCGTACCTCATCGGCCAGGGTGCGGTTCCAACGCTCGGACACGCCATTCTACTGAGGAGTGTAGGGGGTAGAGGACTCAAGACGAATACCACGAGACTCAAGAAAGCGCGAGGTCGGACCAAAGAACTCACCATCCCAGTCGCTGCAAAAGACACGTAAGGAACAAAGACAGGCAGGTTCAGCTTGAGGAATCCAGGACTCAAGGGCACCTATGGCGTCACTCTTGTGACGTAGGACAAAGATCCACTGGTAGCGGGAGAAGTCATCAGTTAAGCAAAGCACGTATTGACCAAGGCCACCAAGGAAGTCATGAGGCAAATGACCCATGACATCAGCGTGCACGAGATCAAGGGGATGAGAGGTGGTGGACTTAGCAGCTGTGAAGGGAGAATGATGTATTTTGCCATTGGCACAGTCGAGGCAAGTAGAGGAGTATTGAGGTGAAAACGTTGCAGCTTCAAGGCCAGCGGCAGGGCGGAGGCGGAGGAGACGCTGAATGGCGGCAGTGTGGATGTGACAAAGGTGGCGGTGCAAGAGGTTTGAATGCGTAGGAGACAAGGAGGGTGCGACATGAACAAGAGCAGAGGCAACAGAAGATGGAGGCAATGTGAGTAGAACACGGAACAGACGATCATAATGCACACCACGGAGGACAATGCGGCCAGTGGAGTGAAGCGCAACAGTGGCAATGCCACGACTGGACGAGAAGTCCATGCCCTGGTCGTCAAGGGTGGTCACTGAGAGAAGACTGACCTCAAGGTCGGGCAGGTACAGTACGTCAGGGAGGTACACGGTCCCACCAGGACCAACAAATCAAAGATCGCCGATACCTTGAACAGGGAGAAGTTTGTTAGAGCCGGTGCGCACAGAGCGAACAGAACCTGCCGGGCTAAGGGAAACAAAGGACGAACGACAGGAGGTCATTTAGTGAGTGGACCCTGAGTCAATGATCCAGAGGCCAGGTGATGCACGAGTGGAGGGAAGAACAAGGCAGTCAGTGACAGTCCCCGGAAGGGAGTCGGGAGACGTCCGGCCGAGACGAGTGGGGAACATATGAGACTGCCACTCCTCAATCCACAAAGGGTCATCAGGCAATACCCCCTATATGCAGCCGAAGACAACACCACAAAGGATGGCGTCAGACTCACAGACAGACACACGGGACCGGCCACTCACACTCTCACCTCCCTGAGAGCGAAGGTAGAGTAGTTTTGCAAGGCGGCGCTGAGGTGTGCGCTCCTCGCCGCGACGGTCAGAAGAATAGTCGGAGGAGCGGTCGAAAAAGTGACCGTCGTCGCAGGGCCAGGTAGGCATGGAGTAGTGAGAGGAGGGATGACCATAATAGGGCGGTCCGGAGGGAGGCGGGACTCGGGTGAGGTGCCGATGGCTGGAGAGGAGCAAGATTAGTGGTGAGCATGGAGGCGAGGACGAGGAAGAGGAGGAGGAAACAACTGTCACCGCCGCTGCAGCAAATGAGGAGGTGACGTCCGTACGGGCCCAATGGGCATGCATGGACGATGCCAGGCGATCATCATCACAAGGGGCCGGGCATTTTGGAGCAGAGTGACCAGTGGCGCCGCAGTTCTAGGATGTGACCTCAGCAGGACATGCATTCCGGGAGACGGCTTTGCCACCGCGGCCACCCCTTTGGCCCTTGCCACCACGGCCACCCCCACGGCCAGACCCATTACCTCCGCCGCGTGAAGCAGCGTAAGTGGTGTGAGCAGCTGCAGTAGAAGGAGAGGAGGTGGTGGAGACGACAGCTGCAATAGAGGAAGAGGAAGAGGTGGTTAAGTAACGTGAGCTGCACGATGCATGCGCTTGTTCTGCAAGTTACTCCACCAATTGGTGAGCCGAGTGGCAGTGAACTCATAGAGTGGCCCGATCCCTGGAGGAGAATTGGCAGGGACAGGGTCAGCAACAAGACGCTCAAGCTCAACCTGAGAGACATACAGGTAGAGGTCAAAGAGCTCGGGGATGAGGCTAGCAACAATGGAAAAGCAAGTAGAGAGGGGGCCTGGTGCTGCTTTGTCCAGGTCACGTTGGAGGCCCAAACTCCGCGTCCAGTACTCATCTTTAGTCTCATCCGTCCGCATGTGGAGTGTATTGAACTGCATAGTTAGAGCACTCTGGACAGCATGTCCTGTCACAGGTTTACGACAATAAATGAGTGCGTAGGCACCAACAGGGTCAGCGGGGGTGCCACGGGTCGGATCGGCATTATACGTACCAACATCGTGAAGGAGGCCCTCGGGCCCGGCATTGATGAGAGCACGTACAACTCGGGCCGTCTCAGCAGGCTGAGGAACAAATGGAGGCTTGGTAGGAGAGTAGTACTCCCACAGAAGCTCACCCTGTGCCCATGCGCTAAAGTAGGTCTTCCAAGATGAGAAGGTCAACTTAGAAGTGAACTGAGGTAGTGGACTCTCAAAGTCCTTCCGCCGAGCGAGGACAGCTGCGGAGAGGACAGGTGAGGAGGATCTGGGAATACTATTCTGTCAGAAATGTAGACTCCGACAGAGGTCACCACTCGGAAATTCCGAGTTTTAATGAAATGTTCAGGTCCAGTTACCGAACCACCTTGACCAACGGTCCTCTGGTCACTCGACCGTTCGGGACCTACCGTCAATTCATCGCCTAATAAAGTGACAACTGTCACCCACGTCCGGCTAGCGGAAAGAAGCCGTTGCTGTTCTGTTTTTCCCTGTTCTATCCTTTTATACCAAGGATATTCATTCCCTCGAGTTAACCAGAACAGTTCCATTCTGTTCCCCTTTGGTTCTGCGGCTTCACCGCCGTGTCTTCACTCTGCTCGCTCCTCGCCTCCACTGCCTTTGCCAACCTTTCCCAGCTCACCTCTCCTCGCACTGTCAACCTTTGCTCAGCACGCATCAATCCATCACTCGCTTTGCTTCCACTTTCTCTCACTAGATTTTGCCTACCTCGCATCTTCAGTGCCTCGCCCTTCCTCAAGCTCTGCAGCTAACTCCTCGGAACCGCTTGCGTCTTTCTACCTCTGTCATCGTACTATTCAGTTGTGCATATTCTGCTGCTTCTATGTGCTTGTGCTACTGCCGTCTCGGCTCTTTTGACATGGTATCAGAGCAACAGGCAACATCACCTGGTGCCTCGTGACCCTGTCATCGCTTCGCCCTTGCCACTGCTTTGCTCCTCGTCCAGCATTCATCTACCACCGCCACCACCACTTTGCTTTCCTCAGCTTCGTCAGCAGTTGACATCAGCACCTTCGCCTGAACTGCTCCTCACGCCGGAGTAACGACTGACTCTCCTGATCAAACCTCGCGCCCACTTCGCACCCGTGGTCAACGATCGGTGATCCGTCAAACAACAGTCGCAAGAAGCTCTCGAGTCGCCGCGTGCCTTCATCTTTCTGGAAGCTTCTTGCTGCTCGCCTCCTGCTACCTCTCATCATCTCAGCCTCCGTCAGTGCTTCTGTCTTCCTCACCCTCTTCATCTGCCGCATCTGCTCCATCCACCCCATCCACCTCGGCCCTTTCGCGTTCACCGTCTCGAGCCGCCCTCTCGCACCGCCTCTTCTCATTGTCAGCAGCAGCAGATTGCCTTCCGCCATCAGGATATCGGACACCACCAGTCGTCCTGCCCGTCGGTCTCGGGCCAACTGGGGAACAAGCCGTCACTCTCCTGACATCCGCGGACCGGCATCACTGCCCGCCTCACAACTTTCTCTGCTGCAACCGACTTCCTCTCTCTGTCAGGATATCGGATACCACCAGTCTTCTTGCTTGTCGGTCTCGGGCCAACTGGGGAACAAGCCGTCACTCTCCTGACAACAGAGGAACTGGTTGTCTCGCCTACACCCGCTTCCGCTTCCTCCACTACTCCTTTATGTGCCTCCTGCTGTCACTGCTTCGCCAATTTCATCTCGCGTTGCCCTCATCCTCAGCACTTCCTCCGCATCACTTGCCAGCATTCATCTCCTCCATTCCATCTTTCACATCAGCCTCAACTCAGGTTCCTCTACCTCCTCCAAATCACTCCTCATCAACTTCCACTCTTCATCATCAGCATCACTGGTTCCGCCCCTGTGCCCACTCAGCCATCCATCGCTCCTCCGCCATCATCCGTTCTTCATCATCCGCTCGGCACAAGGATCCGCCCGGTCGCATCGCCTGTCTCGCGACGACCTGCGCCCACGCTAAAACTTCCACAGCGCACGTGGTATCGCCCCTGCGCCCACTTCATCGTCATCAGCTTTTGCCTCCATCATCAGCAACCATCAGCATCTACTGCCAGCAGAAGGACCTGCACGAGCTAGCTGCCCGTTTTTGCAGCAGCTTGCACCCACGCCAGCAACAGATTTCTCACGACGCGTTGGCAACTGCCTTCCCCTTGCCGCATTTTACTCCCCTACTTCACAATGCACGTGATTTCACCCCTGCACCCACTCTGACATCATCTGATCATCCGCTCCCACATCATTCTTTGCTCGGCACTCGGATCCGCCCGGTCGAATCGCTCGTTGCGCGATGACCCGCACCCACGCCGAAAATTCCTCTGCGCACGAGGTTTCGCCCCTGCGCCCTTTCAGCCATCAATTGCTTCTCCGCCATCCTCAACTCTCACTCAGCACAAGGACCCGCCCGGTTGCATCGCCTGTTTCGCAATGACCCGCACCCACACCAAACCCTATGCAGCGCACGCGGATCGCTCCTGAATCTAGCTATCAGCCTCCATCACCTCCTCTGCGATCATTCACATCTGCTACCAACTCAAGAACCTGCACTGTCCCGCAACCGCTGGTACTCGAACAGCTGATTTGTTACAGCAAGTGGAACGTACCCTTCCCTTGCCGCCTCTGCATCTTCTCATTCATCATCTATTCCTCCACCTTCAGTACCGCTCTTCACCCTTTTCCCTTCACTCTACTTCCACGCATCATGGCCGAGCCTGCTCCTCCAATTCCGGTGCTCGCCGCAAACGGTGATAGTCTTACAGCATGGGCAGATGCTATCATCTGGCAAGCACGAACCTGGATCATCACTGGTCATCAGGGTGACCGCATGCTTCTTGGGTACTATGAACCCCAGCATCGAGGTGGCGGACATGCAAGACCATACGTGTAGGCCCTTCACGCCATATGCGGTCTGCTCCGTCCACTCCTTGATCCATCCTACCATCACCATTTACTGGAGCCGGGTACAGGACCTCTCCTCTGGGAACGGATTCTCCAACAAGCATCATGGAGAAACTGGATCAACGGAAAATGCTACAACAGGACCTTTCTTCTGTCTGCTCCAGAACACCTTCCCCTACTCACAAACCTCGCTGCGGAGAGCAATAGACGTCGCCTTGCAACATCTACACAAGAATAGATACACCAAGTTCTTGACTGGCTGTTTCCTGAAGTCTTGCATGGGTTTGGCATAACCGACTGTCTACTTGGAACTCGTCTCCATCTTGTTCAATTGACCGATGAGGAGACCAATGCCCTCTATGCACTAGTAGACAGCCAAGTGCATACCAGGATTAAAGAACTCGTGCCAACACGCCTACATACCCTGGTGGACACCCATCCAAAAAACCTTGGAGCAATGTGGTACACCCTTCTTGCCTCGTGTGGAGTTAACATTTCCCCTGTCATCAGGAGACGTTACTCCCACCGACAAACAACTCAGTGACCTCTGTCGGATTCAACGGGGGTGTCAGAAATGTAGACTCCGACAGAGGTCACCGCTCAGAAATTCCGAGTTCTCAATAAAGGTTCAGGTCCAGTTACCGAACCACCTTGACCAACGGTCCTCTGGTCACTCGACCGTTTGGGACCAACCGTCAAGTCATCCCCTAATAAAGTGACAACTGTCACCCGCTTCCGGCTAGCGGAAAGAAGCCATTGCCTTTCTGTTTTGTCCTTTCATACAGAGGATGTTCATTCCCTTGAGTTAACCAGAACAGTTCTATCCATTATGTTCCCCTTTGGTTCCACGGCTTCGCCGTCGTGTCTTCGCTCTGCTCGCTCCTCGCCTCCACTGCCTTCGCCAACCTTTCCCAGCTCACCTCTCCTCGCACTGTCATCCTTCACTCAGCACGCATCAACCCGTCACTCGCTTCGCTTCCACTTTCTCTCACTAACTTCTGTCTACCTCGCATCTTCAGTGACTCGCCCTTCCTCAAGCTCTACAGCTAACTCCTCGGAATCGCTTGCGTCTTTCTGCCTCTGTCATTGTACTAATGCAGGTGTGCATGTTCCGCTGCTTCTGTCTGCTTCTGCTACTACCTCGGCTCGGCTCGGCTCTTGCATTCTTCTGACACGTTTGGAGAAACCGTGGAATTAGCAGAGGAAGTCTCCTCAGCAGGCAGAATAGCAGCAAGGGCCGGGACGACGCGCAAGAGCTTTATGACTAGATTTACCACTGTGTTGGCTAGTTCTTGATGTGCTTCTAGTCCTTGTTGTAGTTCTTCCTTTACTTTGCAGCGAGCTGCGTGTGCCTCGCTAAGGGTAGCTTGCAATGCCTCCATGGTTTCTTCTAGACCCGATATGATGAGGAAATGAGATGGAGTGAAGGAGAATGGGGTAGACAGGAGAGCAGTGCTCACCAGACTAGTAGCGAGGAAGCAGTGCAAAGAGGGGCGGCACCACTGTGGCTGCGGAGGAGAACATAACAACCACTCATGCAGCAATGGCCACCGTCAGAAAGAGGAGAACAGTGACGGTGACACCTGCAACTGTTGCTGCTGCTGACGCAACGAGCACACCGGTGGTGGCGTGGTGCGTGAGATCACGAGGTGTACCTGTCGGGGTGAGAACAACTACTGCTGTAGACGCACAAATGGAGCCGACAGTGCTGGTAGTAGCGTCTGCTACAGAGGATGCCACTGTGCCGATAGTAGTAGCGGCTACTGTAATCTGCGTAGCGACGTTGGCGGTGGCGGCAACGAGAAGGGTAAGAGATAATGTTGCGTGTGCGTAGGCCTCAGCCGCTCTCCCCACATCGGTTTGTATGGGTGCACTACTGGCACGTGTTGTGCTGGAGAAGGTGGAGGCCACACCTGCTACGGCGTTGAGGATGGTGCCGGTCAAACTGATTGCGGGTGTGGATGGGGAGAACAGGGATCACGCTGGGCACCTCTCGTGCTGTGGCCGGACCGGTAGTGTTAGCTGTAGTGGCGGCTACAGTTACGGCTGCAGTTGAGGCTGAAGTAGGGATAGAGTACGGTGCAGGGTTGGAGCTAGGGGTTCCACCAGGAGGTTGCATACCTGAGAGACGAGGAGGAGACGGTGGGAGATCATCGGTAATGTAGACATGGCAGTCAATTTTACGTTCAGCTGCTTCGACTGCTGCAGTGATGTCCTCACGCCAGTAGGCGTTGTCGAGCATGCAAAACCAGAGGGACGTGTCGTCGTTGTCAGGACACGAGGGCTCATTGAACGCGTGCCGATCTTTCCAACCACGGTCAGCGTAGCGTACCGCCACGCAAGGAGAGTCCAACTCGTCATCGAGAGGTCCGTCTAGTGGTGGAAAATCCAATGTGGCAGGCTGTCTGGCTGCAGTTGCAGCCGAGGATGTCTCTGCTGAGTGGGAGAACAGGGGCTGTCCTCAAGCTGTCACTGTGGTTTGTGCAGTTGCTGCAGGGAGACACGACGTGGAGCAAATGAGATCTGCGGTGGTGCAGGCGGGGGCTACGAGGACAGCCAAGAGCTTCGGGGCAGCCGACCTCTGAGAAGCAGCGGACAGCAAAGCAACCAAGAGCTGCAATGCTGTATAGTGAAGCAGTACAGGGTAGCAGAGTGTTGCAAGTTGAGACGGGTGTAGTGCAGGCAGATGAGAGCTGCAGAACACCCGGAGCAGGAGACGTGTGAGGCAGCAAAAGGCTACAAGAGGTAAGTTTGTGAACATGCAAAGAAATTTCCACTGCGGGAAGACACAGCGTGGGGCAGGCGAAAGACATGGGGCAACCGAGGGCTGCAGGGGCAGCCGAGAGCTGCGGGGCAGCCGAGCGCTTGAGAAGTAGCGGACAGCGGGTAGTTGAGAGTTGCGGCGTTGCACCGCAGGAGCCGTGCGGAGCAGTAGAGTGCTGCAAGTCCAGACAGGTGCAATGTTGAGTAGATGAGAGCTTTCGGGGCGTGGGACCGTCACGTCGGCAAGAGGGCCGTAGCGTCTGGTAAGTCACGGGTCTCGGATCGAAGAGTATGAAGGGGTCATCCCTAGTACTCTGATACCATTAGTTGCTAGGAAACTTCCAATCTAGACACAGAAATCATGTAGGAGAGTGCTAGAGGGCATCGAACGCCATGGATGTGGAAAGCTTCACTTGTAAAGTTAGGTAACAAGACAGACAAGAGATTGGGAGCAGGGAGCGAGAGTGTAAGGCCGGTGAGTGCACGCCGGCACCGAGCCGACGCTTGACCTGATGTGCACCGCCACCCGGGGGTTGAGCCCATCCACTTGGAATGAACCAAGGGTGGCTTCTCACCTGTGCACAACCAACAGCTGACACGGTAGCCCCCTAAGGATCATCACCCGAGAATATCATGCATCTCCTCCGAACACCCAGAGGCAAGTCACAATGAGGCAGTCACAATGTACGAACCCTAGCATCAACCACATCAAAACAAGATGGTCAAATGACGGCCATTCATGTGCCAGATGGCACTCCTGGGTAGATCGATTGCTTCATTGAGCCAGAGGCAGCAGTCAGGGCGCGCTTGTGTGACATCTCTCTAGGTAAGGCCATGGTCATTTAATCTGTACATGTGTGTGTGCCATGAAGAGTGAGACAAGAGGGCATAGAGGTGTGAGTGGCCAACGAGACTTCAACACTAGGGTGTGAAGTAGGTGCAAGAACAACAATGATTTGACAAGGGTAGATCAACATGGTATTTCAGCTTCAAAAGTTTTGATGTATGCACAAAAATCACCATTAACAAGTACATACAGAAATAGATACCTTGGTGGAGGGCAGGTTATGCACGTAGTAGGGTGAGGTTGTTCTAAGCTCGGCCAAAAGCCACTGTTTTGGCCAAAACTCAATGCAGCGGTATCTTAATGAAACACCGCCAGAAAGTAGAGATGCAGATTCTCAAGCTTACTGCTACAACTGTACATATATGTAGGTCCCGCGCCTATCGGTGAACACACATTAGGAAAACATGCAAATTAGGCCTAAAGCTAGTTGTAACACGGCGGGTGAACGGGATGCGAGCCTCTGTGGGTGAGTGAGTCATCGGGACCCGATTGCTCATGGCAATTGTGCAGGTTGGTCGTGGAGATTAACTTCACCGTGAAGTGAAGTCTCTCACGAATGACTCCTCTCACAAGTATGCCCCGACCAAGGTCGGGGCGCAGAGTCCATTCTCTTTATAGGGCAACCCAAGAGGGAGGATGGGGGATATTATTTTATCCGTCTATTTTTTTGGCGGGTTGATGCGACTCGACTAGATACATTTTTCTCGTCGAGTCAACTCGTTAAACTATACTATGTTGTCCACGTGGAAACCCTAAGTTTCCGACGTGATTAGGGATGGGGAGGTGGTGGCAAAATATCTTCGTGCGTGCGATGCCGTGGTCAACACGTTTATAAAAACGTATTCGCCACGCCGTCGAGTGGAGATGGCACTCGACGAGGTGGTCCCGTGAGAATGCCCGTCGATGGCTCCTTGCGAGCCCCCTCGTCATGGTGAGGGGCCTCGTGAGGGGCCCCTTGATGAGTGGGGGTCCCTTGCAATGCCACATTGGGTCATGTCCAATGCGACCACGTGGGCCCCGCGTAGCCCATCGCGAATACTTGCAATGGGCTCGTGTTCGGATGGTGCGAGGCACTATCCGGTCGTCCTCTCACGAGGAGAAAGCTTCTCCAAAGCTTCCTCTTTGCAAGGCTGGTCGACGAGGGGTCCTCCTCGCCGTCCAGAAGACCGAACGGGGAATATCCCCGATTTCTCAACATGGGACACGGTAGGCCTTTTAGGAATAAGGCTGCCGGTCTAGACATCGTAACAAAGTGGCATAGATTATGCCAGGATTATTATATTCCTTCCCCTCTACTTTGAACCGTCCTCGGTTCAAGAGGGTCTACATCGGTTGTTGGAGGAATTAGACATGCTTTTTTTGATCAACAAAACAATCATTTGGTGCATCCATTGGATCATGCGCCATTGCACAGGGAGAGAAAAATCAAAAGATTGAGATTGATATCCTTCACGAGCACAAGATCGTATATAGATCAGCCAAGTTCACATAAAAAGTTTTTCACGACTAACGCTTCCTCCCCCTCTTGCGAGGAGCCTCCTCGCAACCATCAGCCTGGGTGTCCCCATGCATCCGAGATCGCCGTTGTTATGCTCTTGTCTGTACTCTGACAGGCGAAGGTTCCCTACATGGGGCGTGTGCCAGGGTGGTACCCCCGGGGGTACGAGTGCAAAAGCGAGCAGCCTGGTCTTGCCAATAGTCCTTGATCGTAGCGGTCGGGACACGATTCTCGGGCTCCCAATTGTTGTGTTCAGGTCCATAACCGGCCCAGCTCACGAGGTATTCCTTCACAACACGTTTACCACGTGTACTTTTGCAGTGTTGGAGGAGCCCATGTACCTCGTACTGATCGTCACTTACGAGCATTACATTCGGTGGCTGAACCGTTCCTGATGCTCCATAAGGTGCAAGAAGATGGACATGAAACACGTCAAGGATCTTCATGACCTTTGGAAGAGCAAGGCGGTAAGCAACCTCACCAATCCTGTGAGTGACCTTGAATGGTTCGACCCACTTAGGGAGGATCTTCCTTGCTCCGGGCGTCTTGAGACGCATGTTCTTTGTGCTCAAAAGAACCTGGTCGCCGACAAAAAATGTAACATCACGACGACCATCATCGGCATAGGCCTTTTGGTGCTGCTTCAATGCATGGAGGTATTCATGTGCTTCACGACAAAGAGTGTCCATGAAATCGGTAAAGGCCTGGGTAGAGGGTACTTGATTCCCGTCGTCCCCGTACCTCACCAAGGAGACTGGTACCATCGGATGCCGACCGTAGTTCAGAAAGAACGTGTCAACTTTATGGATTCATGAACAGAGTTGTTGTAGACAAACTCTGCCGGACTAAGAAACTCATCCCAGTCATCCATCGAAGGATCCACCTACATCCGGAGCATTTGCTCCAGAGTTCGGTTCATCCATTCAGTCTGTCCATCCGTCTGTGGATGAAAAACAGTGGACATCTTTTGGCGGGTGCAAAAAATCTCACCAAGGGCTTGCCGGAATTTAATTGAAAACCACACGCCGATCACAGATGATGCGTAACGACAGCTTATGCTGTCAATCAACAGTGTCCCAGAAGATGCGTGCTGTTTCCTTGGCAGTGGAATACGTGGTTGTGGGCATGAAATGCGCCATCTTGGTCAAAGATTTGACTACCACGAGGATAGCATCATGACCACGGGATGTCTCGGGTAAGCCAGTGATGAAATCCATGCTCACTTCTTCCCATGAGGAGTTAGGCACTGGGAGGGGCTTTAGCAATCCTTCTGGTGCCTTGTTGCTTGACTTGTTGCGGATGCACAAGTCACAGGATTGGATGTACTTGCGTACGTCGCACGACCATCCAGGCCACCAAGAATGCTCTGAGAGAGCCTTTCCGGTTTGTTCTGTACCAAGGTGCCTAGCTACTGCCGTGTTATGGAACTCAAACAACATCTCATCCTGCAACTTTCCAGAGTTGGGCACAACCACCAAGTTCCACCAAGCCATATCGGTCAATGTGACCCTCGTCAAATGACGGGTCATCGAAGTATCCCATGCGGATACGTTGCAAGAACAGCGTGAAATGTACCGTCGGTTTTGGTGGCTGGCGTAGGGGGTTGTCAGGCATGGGCACATCCTGCTCTCGTCTTTCTTGTGAAGGGAGCGTGCTTGAAGTGTGGTGAGAACCGGGGTGCGGCTCAACAGGTATGCCACATTTGTACGACCGGGTCGATATTCCCACTAGAAGTGGAATCTGCTCAAGTACTCGCTCCAACGAGCCTGTCTCCAAGAAAGGTTGGGTTGCGACTGAAAGAACACCAGGGGATTGTGGCCCGTAACCACTGTGAATCCACCCTTGGCACCTTGAAGGTAGCAGCGCCAAACCTTCAAGGCATGAACTACCGCAAGAAACTCTTGGTCACCTGTGGTGTAGCGAGTCTCAGCGCCTGAGAGTTTGCAACTCTCATATGCAGCCGGTCGTCCTTCTTGCATAAGGACAGCCCCTATCCCGACAATAGATACATGCAAGAGCACCTCGTATGGTGTTTCGGGATTTGGAAGTGCAAGCACAGGTGCAGACATCAGAATTTCCTTGACACGCACAAATGCATTCTCACACTTATCAGACCATGACCATTTCACGTCTTTACGTGTGAGAGCCGTGAGTGGGATGACAAGGCTGGAATAACCTTGTATGAAGCGACGGAAGTAATTCGTTAAGCCTAGGAAGGCTCGTATTTTACCCACATTGGATGGCTGAGGCCAGTCCACAACAGCTTGCACTTTGCAAGGATCCACTTAGATTCCTTCGCAGCCAACGATGAAGTCTAAGTACTGCAGCTCGGGTTGTTCGAAAGCACACTTTTCCATCTTGGCAAAGAACTTCTCCTTGCGGAGGATCTCGAGCAATGTACGCAGGTGTTGCACATGCTCCTCATGATTCTTTGAGACTACCAGGATATCATCAAGGTACACCAAGACGGTTTTTCCCAACTGGTCACAAATAATGGGATTTATTGCGGCTTGAAACATCACTGGAGCATCGGTAAGACCAAAACTCAGCACTCGGAACTGATAACGTCCCAGATGCGTACAAAATGCGGTTTTGGGAACATCTTCTTTAGTAATCCGAATTTGGTGATATCCTTGAGCCAGATCAAGGGAAGAGAAGACCTTTGCACCTTGAAGTTGGTCAAAAAGATCCTCGATCCTTGGCAAGGGATAACGGTTTTTAGCCGTCAAGCTGTTCAACGCACGGTAGTTAACACACATGCGCAAGCCTCCATCCTTCTCGTTGACAAATAGGATGGGAGCTCCAAATGGAGAGCTACTTTGTTCAATCCATCCCTTGGCCAAGTATTCCTTGATCTGTCGTTTGGCTTCTTCATGCTTAGCAGGACTGAGGCGATACATGGGCCAAAATGATGGCCTTGCTCCTGGCTCGAGAGGGATCGTATGACCAACATTCTGTTCTAGCGGTACGCCATCCGGGAGTGGGCCAAAAACATCAGAAAACTCTTCAAGGAGAGAGCTGACATCACTCGAGCACGACGGTGGATCGTCGTCATCGACCTTACGAAGTTGCGCTAGGAACACATTTTACCATTTACGCAAGTATCGTTTCACTTGAAGCGCCGTAAGGACGGATTGTTCACTCTTGTAAGAGGGTTTTGAGCGATCCATAGGCGAGAGTGTGATGGAACGCTTGTCTTTTTGTACAGTGAGAGTCTTTGTGACCCAACTCATGTTGGCCTCGTGCTCATTAAGCTAAGGATCACCCAAAACAATGTCAAAATGATCTGTCAAGTCAATGACAGTAAAGTTGACGATTGTTGTGAGAGATCCTAGCTTGAGCCTTGCCCGACATGTGCCAAGTACATCGACCTCACGGTCGTCAACGACGGTGACTTTTCCCTCACAAGGTGTGCATTTCAATCCTAGCTGTCACACACGAGTGGCACTAATGAACTTGTCATCAGCACCTGTGTCAACTAGGACTTATACGCGTGCCTCAACCAGATGACCTGCGAATTGCATTGTCATCTTTGCATGTGAGGAGCGTGTGAACAAACTCTTTGGAGATTTGGCCTGCAAGTGGTGCATGTGGAAGTGTTGTGTACTACGACGTAGCTCAACAGAGTCACCCACTTTCTCCCACATGTGGTTTCCTTTGTTTACATCACACAAGAGTTGCCATCCATTGAAGAGTTCATTCTTGAGACCCGTAGAGATAAAAGCTGCAACAGTCACCTGCGTGAATGAGTTCATCTTGTGGGCTATGTTTGCCAACTCAAGCACTTTATTTGCTTGTCGTGTGGATACGATCAAGCAAGTGCAATTTTGCAAGCATTCATCATCGATGAGATATAAGAGTGGACAATGGCAGAAGAGATACACAGAGTCATTGCTCATGGAAGAGCAAAAAACAGTAGAAAACAAAGCCCTAGTGAGGCGTTCCAGCTGTTTTACATCATCATCCTTGAACATGAAAGTACGTCCAACATCCAAGGATCTCTCAGCCATAGCCCCTAGTGGTTGTCCACTACCGACGACTAGGGGATTAAAAAACTCTTCCCACGGCCAGCTGGTCCGCGACCACCATTCACACCCTTGGCGTTCTGGCGGTTTCCTTGCCCCTTATCCTTCTTGTCTTCACCCTGTTCATTGGTGTTTCCACCAGCACGATCCTTATGGCGAGTGCAGCATTCAGACGCATAATACCCAGTCTTTCTACAGTAGTAGCAAGTGAGGGTGCCTGGCTTGGACTTGCCATCTGCACGCTCTTTGTGGCTGTCATGCGGCTTGGAGGGTTTGTGACTACACGACCCGTGCCAAGGGAGCGTACGCTGACCACGTTGGGGAGAGTGCTGACGCTTGTTGTTGCCATGCTGGTGATGCTGGCCACGACGTGTGTTCACTCCATACTCGGTCGGCATGGAGTTGTACTTCACGAGGATGAAGTCACGCAGCTCAGCGTAACTGGTCCAAGGCTTGCGTTGGGGATCTAGCGTACAAGCAAGAGCGAGGGACTCGTTAGAAAGGCCGTTGGTAAGCCATTCCACAATTTGTCACATGGGATGACGGTCCTCATCGGTGATTTTGTCCAAGGTGTTGTCCCAATCTGCAGGTATTCCGCAAGCTTGCGGTCACCCTGGCGGATTTTAGACAGATGGCTAGACGCTTGCTGGGAGACAGACTCCCTACCGTACAAATCCATGAGGATCTTGCACAGGTCTTCCCTGTGAGGTCTGGAGACCGACCGAGGTGTTTCGACGTATAACACTTTCAGGCGGTTCTTTACCAATGAGAGTGTTGCACTGTCAAGGCAAGCTAGCCCGACGGCGTCCCAAGCTCGTTGCTTGATGTTATGGCGCTCAAGCTCCATGCGTGGCTTCCAAATGGCAAAGTCCATGTGTTTGGATAAGCAAAACTTGGGATAATCACTCAGGCGCTTCAGAGCCTTTGAGATCTCAGCGCCCAATATTGTATCGTCATCCTCAGGGTGCTTTTCAATTATTGCTTTCTCAGCCTGATGAAGACAACGAGTGCCGCTCAGGCCCGTCGACCGATCATCATGGGTGTCACCCGTCAGACTGTGAGCATTATCATGTGATAGATGCTTAGCTTTACGACCCTGGGATGGATGGGCAGGATCAGGCTTGTCGGCCATGCCACCAGCCACCAACGTACCCATGATGTTCAACATACTACTAAATGCATATGAATGAACATGCTTCTTGAGGGCAAGCACGCTCTTGGTGAGCTGGTTACGCTCAAGGGCATCGAGCAAATGCTCATATGCCTTGGCGTCTTGCAAAAGACTCAGTGCATCAGCGATGTTCGCTGGATCCTTTTGCGATCCCTGGCCTGCCTTAGACACGATGGTCAAGTTGGGGGCCGTAGCACATGTCTGTGCTCTTCCAAGGGTTCCTTGTTCGAGGCGAGCCTAGGGACCATCCTGGGATTGTGGGATTGGTGCACGTGCCGAGATAGGCAGTGTGTTCCTCCCGTCACCACCCACAAGTATGCCATCCTGGTCAGCACCGCGAGATGTATAACCAACAGGTAGTTTAGGCCCATCGTTCCCCTTTGCTAAGGCCGAAGCCCTAACAGCTCCCACCATACAAAAGCAACAGATTTTGAGGTCTACAAGGTGGTTGATCGCCGCCAAGGTGGCAGCGTCAATGCCCTTGAGAGGATTGTCGTCCTCTTCATCTTGGGTCTCTAAGGAGAGTCGGTCGTCCTCTGCTCCAACGTCATCGTCTTTGCCCTCTGCGACAGCATGTTCTGCGTCCACCACGTCTGCTACGCCGACGGTGTCGGCAAGGTCCTCGGCCTTATTGCCAATTCGTGGAGTTGATGATGCCTCCTTGGTCTCCTCATTTCCCTTCACGATGTCCTTAGCGGTAGGGCTCCCAACGCGTGCCATTTTCGCAAAAGCGGCGGATGCGACATGGCCGGTACACGTCCCACAAGCACTCTTCGTCGGCGACATCATGCGTAGAGCACAATTCTCGGATGCGCTTAGGCCACTCTCCTTTGCTGGAGGTTTTGGAGTGCCTCCTCCTGCCACAGACATGGGAAGACCACCTCCCACCATGACTAGTGAGGAGGGGTGAAGGGAGGAAAGGGAAGGGAGGAGGGACAAGAGTTAAGTCAGAGTGTGGTAGTAGGTAGAATATAGATGCACCAGCAATATCTCTCAAGTATTTACAATACTCTTGGCTAAGATAAACGGGATAAAATAGTTTCCCACAATGTCCACGCCCTTTGCAAAGAAAAAAGTGCCAAAATATCCCTCGTTTTCACCTTACACTCATCAAATGAGGTTCAAAGTAAGAGGAAAGTATGAAATCATGGCCAAAAAAATTTAGAAAAATTCTGGCAGCGTTTCTCCTGCAATTTGGACGAAAAAAATATTCTTTTTTTTTTTTACTGAAAAGGGAAGAAACAACCTGTTTTTGGAGGTTTTGGTCCTGGGCCGTAGCAGGCAGCACAGATGTAAAAAATCAATGATTGATGGCGTTCTGGAAACTTCGCCTCTTTCCAACGATATGCTGCATGCAGCGTTTGGAGAAGTTTGCTGCCTGCAGCGCCTCTTCAAAGTCGGGGTATGTTCTGAAGAAAACTGGCCTGCTACGGCGGTTCTACAACGCGACAGCAAGGCGGGCAGAAGCAAACGCGGCTGCGGACCTTGTCACCAAAAACGGCCTAGTCTGCTGTTTCTGTGCCATTCTAAGGATGGTGGAACCGTCGGCCTATCAATCTGCTCTGCCGGACTTGAGGGAAAATGAGTGGAGTGGCGGGTGCAGCTTCCTAGCGACGACTCAGCAGGTTCCAAGTCGTCCAGCGACTAAGTCACCAAGGGTGAAGACTAGCTCATGGATACCAATGGACCACGACGGGAGAATGGGGTGCGAGCCTTTTTGAAAGAGTGAGCCCTCGGGACCCGATTGCTCATGGAAATTGCGCAGGTTGGTCGTGGAGATTAACTTTGCCGTGAAGTGAAGTCTCTCACAAATGATTCCTCTCACAAGTATGCCCTGACCAAAGTCGGGGCGCGGGTCCATTCTCGTCATAGGGCAACTCAAGAGGGAGGATGGAGGATATTCTTTTATCTGTCCATTTTGTCGGCGGGTTGACGCGACTCGACTAGAGACATTTCTCTCGTCGAGTCAACCCGTTAAACTATATTATGTTATCCACATGGAAACCCTAATTTTTCGACGTAATTAGGGATGGGGAGGTGGTGGCAAAATATCCTTGTGCGTGCGAGGGTATTTTGCCACCACTCAGCGTCCCTCGTACGATGGCGTGGCCAACACGTGTTCGACACGCCACCGAGTGGAGGTGGCCCCTCGCGAGGCCCCTCGTCATGGCGAGGGGTCTCGTGAGGGGCCCCTTGATGGGTGGGAGTCCCTTGCAATATCGCATTAGGTCATGCCCAATGAGACCGCGTGGGCCCCGCGTAGCCCATCGCGAATACTCGCGATGGGCTCGCGTTCCGTCGCTGGTGGTCGCGAGACCTCTAGTGACGGCCGGATAGTGCGAGGCACGATCCGGTCGTCCTCTCGAGAGGAGGAAGCTTCTCCAAAGCTTCCTCTTCACGAGGCTGGTCGGCGAGGGGTCTTCCTTGCCGTCCAGAAGACCGAATGGGGAATATCCCCGATTTCTCAACATGTAACGTGGCAGGCCTTCTAGGAATAAGGCTGCCGGTCTAGGCACCATAACAAAGTGGCATAGATTATGCCAGGTTTGTTACACTAGTCCACCGAGAAAATCCTAGCAGTTGTAAAATTTCTGTAAATGCTCCAATAAGCCTCTGGTATTGTTAATGGGGTGTGAACACGCAAGTGACCTCTTGACTCTATCCACACATACGCACCACCACTGCAGGTGACTAATCTGAAGTGAAGGTTTCGGACGCAGCATAGTCGTACGCCCGATGTATTATGCGCTAGTTGGCATGTCAGCAGAGTGCAAGAGTGGCGCCTGTTGTGTCCAATCAGGATGTGTATGAAAGCTTAGATGCTGTGATCAGCATGGCTTGTTTGATTACAGGGAGCAATACATGGTGGAGTGCATGCACCCACGTATGCTCGTGGTCGATGTGGTTGACTGTTTTTAAGTCGTACATGCTTACTCAGGTTCGTGCTTGGTGAGACCGGGTTGCTGATCCTACGGGACCACACGTCTGGATTGTTTCTAGGATGTGAGAAACCACGGCGGCTCGTTGTTGAGCGGTCGGGTTCATTCCCGGAGTGGCGTCCGAGCCCCACGCGGTCCTTTCGCATGGGTGGCCTAGTGACCCGGTCCCCATCACCTCTCTAGCATGTTACTAGGTTCTCCACTTCTCTGACTCTCACTCACAATTTCTATATGTGGTTGCTTCATTCCATGACACATGTGCTTCGCCCTCACGCTCCCATGCTTGGATACGTGGCCTAGCCTAGTTACCACTAGTAACTACTGGTACCAGAGCAGGGAAGTTGAAGCTTCATCGCGTCTCGTCTACAACCGCTGCCGCCTCTTCTACCGCCTCATGCCTCTTCACCCACGCATTCGTCGCAGTAGTCACAGAAATCGCAGCGGCAACAGTAGCAGCGCTCATAGCCCACTACGGATCTGCACCCGTACATGTGTTGCCACAGCCACAGACACTGCATTGCCGACAGCAGCTTCTCTCGGCACCTCTCACATGTGCTACCGCAACAACTGTTATCCCAGTAGCAGCTGCAGGTACAGCCACCACATTGGCGGTAGCAGCTTCCCCCATACTGTATTGTTTCTTGCACGTGCTGCCAAAGTAACAACCATCGCTGTGGCAGCAACATCCATGCTCACAGCTCACGGTGCATCTGCACCTGCACGTGTGTTCCCACAAGCCGCAGTCACCGCATTGGCGGCAGCGGCTGCCCCCACAGTCTAATGTGCCTCTGCACGTCCTGCACTTGTCGCATTGCAGAGACAGAAACAGCCACACTCTTAGCACACAATATGTCTGCACCCACGCATGCTCTACCGCAGCGGCAGCCATCGCATCCGCAGCAGTAGCTGTCTTCCAGTCTAAGGTGTCTACACCTCCCGCACGTGCTGTTACAGTAGTAGCCACAACAGCAGCAACAACAGTAGTTCCTCCGTATTTTTAGGAGCAGCCGACATCCTTGCGTCTCCACAGGAAAACGCGCCCATGTCTACATTGCCTATAACCCGACGTGAGTGCTATTGGATTGAAGAAAAGGTCGTCTACTATGATGCCAAGGCGGAGCATGAGCAGTGCTTGCATCTCGGTCGTTGCAGCCCTGGCTATTATCCCAGTGAGGACTATGACCTGACTGAGGACTAGGAGCAGCAGGACGCCGCAGACTACGCGGTACATTACCAGTCAGCCTCAAACGACTCACTGACACTGCAGAACTGGTCATGCATAGGACGCATCACCAGAGTCAGCGTGCAGCCTTCGACAGGGCAGCACCGGCAGGTTTTGTCAGAAATTAAGAAGAGAATCCAGCGAGGAGACCGTGTTGATTCTCCTCTGTACATATTTGCAACACCGCTGTGTCCATGAGTGTGCAGGACATGCTGACTCAAAGAGTGGAGGAGACGCACAGTGAGCGCATGCGCCACCGGCAGGCAAGCGTCCCATGCTTCTACATTAGCTCTCCTGTGCTCGTCTCCCTCGTGACAGCATTGCTCCAGCTCCACGAGGCCGTACTGGCTTATGCTCTGATGACCTAGTCTAGTCCCTGATACTTGTCTTGTCATATGCTGATGCTTGTGGAACTGGACCTAGACTAGTCTCTAATGTGTAACAGGGGCATCGCAAACAAGCCTAGGACATGCACGAACTCAGAATCGGCCTAGAGCCGAATTAGGGGTCGTGCGTAGGAATTCGCACGGTGGGATTTTGTGAGCGCTGGCAAGCTTGGCTCGTCGGCCGACGGGTGAGCTCGACTAGCGAGACTCACCCGATAGGATTCTTGCTCTCTCTCTCTCTCTCTCTCTCTCTCTCTCTCTCTCATGGGACTTGCACTGTTTTCGATTTCCGTGATCCATGGCTACGCTTACCCAACCCTAGCTACCACATACGTGCACCAAATTCCATGAAACAAGTTGCTTTGGAACCGTAGAGTAATTNTTTTTCTCTCTCTCTCTCTCTCTCTCTCTCTCTCTCATGGGACTTGCACTGTTTTCGATTTCCGTGATCCATGGCTACGCTTACCCAACCCTAGCTACCACATACGTGCACCAAATTCCATGAAACAAGTTGCTTTGGAACCGTAGAGTAATTCTTATGGTATCAGATCCCATAATGCTGGGCGTGAGCATAGAGAGCAGTCGCGATTTACGACTTTGAGTGGCGGCCACAAAAACGAAGCTTGAAGGCGATGGCTCGTGACTGAGCCACTGTACCAGGCTAGGGCCGACAAAGCAGGCTGCGAAGGGCTCAGAGACCTCCGCGACGTCGGAGATGAGCCAAAGGAGTGCAGCGAGGTTTCCTTGGGGATGGTGCCCGCCGAGATCTCAAGAGAAGTGAGGCATCCCTAAGCGGGACGACGAAGTGACGTGCCACAAGGGCATCCGTGCTTAGCACGCACTGTCCAAGAGTGGACAGAGGAGCAGTGGAAGCAAGAGGACAACCTGTCCTTCCTGTTCTCTATAGTCGGTGGCGGAAAGACAAATGGAGAGAAGCGAGTCACCACACCACCATCATGAGCAACGTCAGATCTGTGCCGCAAGGCAAAAGCAACCTCAACAGCAGCCGTCCCTCCAACCAACCCGCCGCCACAACGGTGACATGGGAGGAGTTGTCCAAGGTCATGGTCCAAAAGCATCTAACACCTCCGCCACTCGGCACGCGAGACTTCCTTGCTTGGAAGGACATCTTCCTTCTGTGGGTAGCAGAGAATGGCTTTGAGGAACTCCATTTCTCACCAGCAGCCAATGACGCGGATGAGCGCGTCCTCCTTCGAGCCTTCAATGCTTTGATACGCGCGTTGCCCGATGACCTAGCCTACTCCATCAGGCATCTCTGCTTCAGCAGTAAAGGCGAGGATCCCACTAACCCACGTAGCGGAGCAGCATGCCCACACGAAGCATGGTAGCACCTAGCCACACGACAGGAGGAGCGCGGGATGTCACTGGTGATAACATTGCGCGACAGGCTGTGGATGCTGTGTCCAAAGCCGGAGACACCCATTGCAGAGTATTGGGATGCAGCGATGGACATCCGCCGCCGCATCCTGGGTCTCGGAGCCCCTTGTTCTGTGTTGGAGTGGTTCTATTTGGCCTAGTTTAGCTTGGTACCCACATACTAAAGCTCCACTATCTGCTTAGAGACCAGAATTCTGCACAGACACTGAGCCTCTTCACAAACCTCAGCCAAGGCGAGGTACTTGGGTTCAATTGTCGACAGAGAGACACAGTCCTGCTTGCGGCTCAAGTGACAGGGCCTCCAATTAGCATGCAGGTAAATCCCGTGGTGGTCTTCCTGTCTTCTATCTGTCTCCTCAATCAGCATCAGAGTACCACATGAGACGTAGTGGTTCTGTCTAGGGATGACTCCAAGTAAGAGCCACACGGGCCGTGTCCCTTTCTGGTTCTACATGATGTTGGAAAATGCATCACTTCCACATCAGCCGTCCGATCGCGGATTCAACGGCACGGCTGGCACCACCACAAATTCATCTTACTACCCTCTAAGTTTCAGCTCCATCCGTCTGCTGGACTTGCAGCAGTGAACAAAAAGGAGAAAGTGACATAGATTATGCCACTAACAGAAAAAGTGGCATAGTCTTTGTTGGGTGGGCTCGGCACGGCAAAAAGGGCAAGAGTGCTGGGGGAGAGGTCGCCACTCTGTCCTCCAACCCTCCTGCCTATTCTACTCTCTCACTACCCTACTTGTAGGCGGGGTCAATATGGTGGCGCCAAGGTGAACCATCGGGACTACCGAGAGTTCGAGCGAGAGCTCCTCTCAGTAGTTGGAGCTGATGTGGCAGCCCTGAAGTGGGAGCGACCGGCCTCCGGCCGATCGGCGTGATTTCGGGACCGGCAAGCAGGGCTGGCGACGGACGAGCAAGACTGGCAAACACGAGCGAGTCAGACGACCGGCGATGACCAGTCAGCTGAGCGAGCATCGACCGGCAGAACAGACAAGAGGAACGAGCAGGGAATCAACGGTGCGCAGGTGTTCTCGCAGATCAAGCAGACGTCACCCGTCGATCTCGGGCGAGCAACGAACGTCCGCCAAGCGAAGACTGCTCCATGACCCAAGTCATCGAGTGACGTCCGGTCAGTCGGTATGCCAGAAGTGACGAGGCACAAGACTACCAAACAGTCACTTCCCCGTTTTCTGTTCAGAACAGTGAGCCACCAGACCTCAGAATAGTACATAGCAGTAGGTGACTTTAGTTGAAGATACCTTCGTGTGTACTGCACCAAATCAGGCATGCATCATTCTGTTGGAATGCGCAGGCGATGTACTAGCTGCCTAAGGCCTTGGCTAAGGCTCTTGAAGCTCGTAGTGTGTGTAGTAGCTGGCCAATTGAAACAGCCGTGTTTCTGTTTTGTGTATCCAGAGTTAATGGAGTTAATGTTTTTATCTCCAGTTGTGTAATCTGTGTATTGGTTCATGCTGAGCACTAAGGCTGGCCCTGTTTTTAAAAATGATACACTTGACAACCTTCCAGTGTAGTGGCCCAAGGTTGGCCGCAGACTGGCTCACCTGCCCAACAGCATGAGCTGTTTCTGGTCAGGTGGTGACCATGGCGTATATTACACTGACCACTACAGGCTGATATGGAATCCCTAACAGGTTAGTATGTTGTGATTCATTAAATGAGGACATTGTGGTGGAGAGCTTGTAGTCAGAGCTCATGGGTGTGCTGGCAGGCTTGTGATCTTCTTTGACATAACGTTTCAAGATGGCGTCAACGTTTCCTTTCTAAATCAGGCTTATAATATGTGTTTCTCTATCATGCCTGATGGAGATTGTGAGGTACTAATGAAGAGGATCCATGTCTTTCTTTTTTAAACTGCTGCTCAGCTGTGTCTTAAGTCCAACCAAAAGCCCCTTCGAGGAAGAGCACAGAATCAAGCCGTCTACATACAAGGCGACTAGTATGCCTTCTCGTGCACTTACATGCTAAGATCATTTTCACACTGTACAAAGGACTCATAAATAAGGGTGTAAACGAGACCGGTATTGCGATTCTGGAAGCAGACTCGGAATCGCTGGACCGAGACCGGCTCTAGAATCGGACTCGCGATTCTTGTCTCGGAATCGCGAGTCTGCAGTCTCGCGAGTCCACCTTCTGGGAATTGCAAGACCGGATGACCACTGCCTTGTGCACCACCACTACCAGGTGGTTGTGCACAACCACCAGAATTGTGGGCCAACGATTACTTCACCACCACCTCCAACTGTTTCACCACCACCTTTACACCTCCACCACACCACTAGCACCACGTGCTGTACCACCACTAACATATGCACCATCACCACCACCACCAGCAGCAGGAACAGTGCACCAATTCACAAATTCACCAACAACTGCACCGTTACTCCTGCATAGCATAACCTATCTATGGATGTGTTCTGTGTAGCTTATGCTAACCAAACCTGGTAACACTGTTTATCAGTTTGTATGTCATCTCCAATCACTGAATAAGGGTGGAACAGAACACATGTGGTAACACAGCATAACCTATCTATGTCATTTCCAGTCACTGAATAAAGGTGGAACAGAACACAAGCATGTATTGAAATGGATGTAAACATAGACTGGAACTGAAGCATGGAAAAAGATTTGTTTCAAAGCATGTCAAGTCATGACTAGTTCATCTCTAGAACATCATCATCGTCATCATCATCCCCCATGACAAAGCCAACGTCTTTATCATCATTCCCATCCTTGTCGTTCT
>SZWC01017148.1:33318-61844 GCA_023375785.1 Penium margaritaceum
CCTCTCTCTCTCTCTCTCTCTCTCTCTCTCTCTTGCTCTTTGTCTCCCCTTCCCCCCGTCCCTATGTGCCTACCTTGCTCCTACTTTCCATCCTTTTCTCCCTCCCTTCCTCCTTCCCTCCCTCCTTCCCTCTCTCCCTCTCCCCCTCCTGCTTTCACTCCCTTCATCTATCCTTCCCTCCCTCCCTCTGTCCCGCTTCCCTCGCTATCCCCCTCACTGCCGCCCCCTCTTTTCCTACCTTCATCCATCACTTCCTCACTCCCTCTTTCCCTGCCTCCCTCCCACAGTCCTCCTTCCCTCCCTTCCTCCGTCCCTCTCTGTGTACCTCTCCTCATCCTTCCCTCCTATCCTTCATCCTCCCCTCTCTGCCTCCCTCCCTTCCTTCCCCTCGCTTCCTCTTCCTCTTCAAAGTTTATTTGAACGTTCTCATGTTTCCCTCCTTCCTCCCTCCCCCCCGTCCCCCCTCCCTTTTCCTCTCATTCTTTCTCCCCTAGTCTCTTTCTCTCCCTCCCCAAACTTTTGTCTCTCCCTACCTCCCCCTTCTTTACCTTCATCCCTCCCTCCGTCCCTCCCTGTGTCCCTCGTCTTGCCTCCCTCCCGCTCTCCTTTCCTCCCTCCATCCCTTCATCCCTCCCTCTTTCTTCGGTCCTCGAATATGTGGCAAGTTTTTCACTGTTGGTGATCTGTCCGTGGTGCCACTCCTGCAGGCCCCCAGACTTATGGCAAAACCCACTGTCCTCCCTCCCCACCTCTCTGTTTGAAGCCGTCTTGCAGCGGCTGACTCTACGCGACGTCTGGAGTCTGGCAGACGGGCCGCGCCATAAAGGCAGCGGTGCGGCGATGCTTGTGCAACGCTGCCGTGCAGCTGGGCGACAAACAAGAGCACTGCAAGGCGCAGCGGCGCAAGACGGGCAGGTCTACTACGAAACAGCCCAACGCGAGCAACACCGAGTGCCACGCCGAGCGCTTCAGCGGCCTGCCAGCGCTGCGCATGTCTACGCCGGGGGGTGTTTGGCGTATGTGCATTGCGAACAGGGAGCTAGTGGCAAGAGACTTGGAGTGGTTCACGTATACACCTCACATGGGCTGGCATGGCGACAGCATTGTGTGGGAGCAGCTGGTGCTGGCCTCCTTTGTCGCACACGCCCCACACGTCTCTCACCTCGAACCGAACTGCAGCTTGCCTGCCACTCCACGGGACTCAACCCCAGCTGCCCCCTCCTCCGACGCCGCATCAGCTTCTGCATCAGCTTCTCCTACACGTGGACGGGGCGACGGATCAGCTGCCGCAGCAGTTGATGTGGATTCCGACGACTCTCCCTGCTTGTTTGGACGTTCCATGCTCAAGGACTTTGCGTCTTGCCTCCACCTCCCTCGCGGCCCCAAGTGGCCCAGTCTCGCGGCCTTCACGTCGCTGCGTGAGCTTGAGTGCCGCTTTGACCACCGCAACCTGCACGCCCTGCCAGCTCTCACCGCCCTCGCCTGCCTCACTCTGCGTGGCGAAACCAAACCCCTCGGTGATTCAGGCGGTTCTGACAGATGTGCCCGTCTCTCATGGCGCTCACGCTCGAGTACGCCAGAGACCTCAGCTTGTCTCGAGAGGTAGTGGAGGCGATGGCGCGGCTGAGCTGCGTACGCCTCAGCATGTGCTGCTGGTCGGGGTGTGTGGATGAGTGGGTGGGGCACATCAGCTGCCTCCAGCACGTCGATGCGACCTGCTCCAGCCTTGCCATGCGAGTTCTCGCGTGCTTGCCTCTCCTCGAGTCTGCGGATTTGAGGGTCACCTGGCTGGACGTCGCGCATCCTCACGTGTCTGTGGGCAATAGTGATGGCGGCGTCAGTGATGGTGATGGAAGCGATGGCATTTATGGTGGTGGCAGTGATGAGGGTAGCAGTGATGATGATGAAAGCGATGGCGATGGTGGTGGTGGTGGTGGTGGAGGTGGTAGCTGTGGTGATGGCGGTTTAAATGGTGGTAATGTGTCTGGCAGTCGCATAGTGGCGATTCCAGCACCAGCAGCCGCGGTCAATGGTGGTGGTGCTGGTGTTGGCAGTGGTTGTGCTGATGGTGATGGTGCTGGTGTTGGTGGTGGTGGTGCTGGTTATGGTCGTGGTGGTGTTGGTGGTGGTGACGGTGGTGGTGCTGGTGGTGATGGTGGTAGTGGTTGTGATGATGGTGGTGGTGGTGGTGTTGCTGGTGATGGTGCTACTGCTTCTACTGTTGGTGGTGGTGGCGGCAGTGGCAGTGGTGGTGGTGGTGGCGGCGGCGGGGGTGGTGGTGATGATGGTGTTGATAGTGGTGGTGGTGGTGGTGGTGGTGGCACTGCTACTCTTGATGATAGTGGTGCGGGTGCTGGTGCTGCTACTAGTAGTGGTGGTGATGATTCCAAATGTGTTCCAGGGAATATGTATGGCTTGGATGTCACAAAGGCAAAGAGCACAATGGCCTCCACCTGCCCTCTGCTCGCCTCTCTCACCCTCAAGGTGTTCAAGGAGGGCACACTCGATCTGTGGATGTTTCCAACGTTGCGCACGCTTCACCTCCGTCGCTCCTATAGGCTCTCAGTCGTCCGCTCGCTCTCAGCCGGCATGCCAGTGCTCATGTTGCTGTGTGTGGACGGTGGCATGAGGAAGTGCGATGAGCTGGATGCGTGCAATGCGGGTGGGCTTGAGAGCCTCAAGTCGGCGACGTTGAGACTTGACGCCCTCCACCGGCCCGTGGCGCTTGCCGATGTGAGCCTCGAGGAGTCATGAAAGGTCACGGACTGCATGACCACAAGAGAGGCAGGGGGCTGGGTGCCCTGAGCATTCGTACACCAAAGACTGCAAATGGCTCTGTGGCGTTGCCACTGGGGGAGGATGCACATCCAACCTCTGTTGGCATGGGGCTACGCACTCTGACTGTCGCCACCATTGACCCCCCTGTACCCTCGCCTTGCTTTGGAATATCACGAACCTCGCCAGCCTGTAGACAAAAGAATGAGCTGCATTCTTTTTTCTTTCCATGAAGGAGCCATATTGTCGCACCTTAAGAGATGGCCCTGAGCCCCGAGGTCTCTCGAATCCGAAGACTGATTCTGCATTTGGTAATGCCCCTCATGATTCATGAGCGCCGGTTCCAACCGACCGCGGAGCTGCTGTTATCCACAAATATTGGGCTCAACTGCTTTGGGGTAGTTGACAGGGACGAGGACTGCACCCTGTCGAACCTTACTCGAGTGAAGATTGCCAAGGTTCACCAAGACATGAAGAGCCTTCCGGATCTTGGGTACGATGTGTGGCCCAGGCATGTGCACGAAAAACTGGGACCGGGTGACCCACTGTCCGTTCCGGCCTCGTGGTTTCCTCTGCCTGCCCTACATTGCCACGTCATCAGAAACATCAGCTATCTCAGTCGCCTCCCACACATTCCCGTGATGCCCACTGGCTCATTGCGCCCTTTCGAGAGCTGTAGCTGGACCACTGCTACTGTCTGGGAGGGCAGCCGATTACCCTGCTACCCTAAAGAAGTTGAGGGTGCTCACACTGGTGGACTTCTTCTCGGAGGTGTCGAATGATTTTTCCCAGGGGCACATCATGGTTGATAGGCTTTCTAACCTAGAGGATCTTGATGTCTGTTACGACTAAATGGAAATTACACTAGTGCACAGGTTGGGGCAGTGTCCGTCTTGATGCAGCGTGCGGGCTTCCACGCTAGTTGTTAAGTCCGCTGCCCCCTCTTGCTGTTGCTCTAGAGCCTAAGTGTGAGTGCTCTGGGTTTGTCACTCAGAAACGCACATGCCAGTGTTCGCGTCAGAAAACAGCTAAAAACTTGAAATAACTGATTAGGAGTGAAGAATGAGCAACAATGGGGAACCCCTCTAAGTTCTAGCTCCTTCTAGCTTTGTACAACTTGTTATTCAGCTAACCAGCCCATTAGAAAACAATCATAGACCTATTTTTTGGCGGGAAGGGTTTTTTTGTGAGCCCTGTCAGATGGCCGACAGCCCCAAACCTTGGTGTCATTTGTTTTGCCTCAAAATTAGACCACACCAATGTACCAACGTTGCGAACGCAAATGTGTGCTCACAATCAGCTAGAAAAACAACAGTAAAGAGTTATGGCTGCATGAACCCAGGCAAAATGTACGATGGTCCATGATGCCAAACAGTGCCATTCAATACAAGACACAGACCTTAGACAGAGCATGACATTGCAGACACAAGGATACAGTCAGATCCAGCGCCTGACGCATGCAAACAACATCTACTGTGGCAGTGACCGTCGACGGCCCGACCGCCGAGGAGGCCTAGCGATGGAGTTGAGCACGTCGCCGTGGAGAGGAGGCTGTAGCGAACTGCGAGTAGGCTTCGGCGTGCGTCGGCTCCACCGGAGGACATTCCAGCAGCGTCGAACATCGCCGTTAGCCATCTGCACATCGATGTGCACATGTTGGGAGGACATAACGGAGCACAATGAGGATGCACAAAAACGAACACCCCCCATGACTCACAGGCGTAGTGCACATAGACGGGTAGAGACATAGTCAACAATCCGACTCCCACAAAGGATACACAGACGCAAACAGGGACATAGAGAGCAACTCTTGGATGCATAGTGACGGAACTCACATTCTTCTTGAACGAGACGTGCTTGAATGCCTTGGTCAAGAAGTCAGCGAGATGTCGTGCTGTCTCAACCCACATAATACTGAAGATGTCGTCATGCAACAATGAAGGCATATAGTGATACTGAATGTTGATGTACTTCGTGCGTGAGTGATGTACGACGTCATTGTCATAATCTAACGTGATGGATGGGACGGACTGACGCAGCTCAGACAATAGACTATGCAACCACACTCGCACACACGCCTGAGCCAAGGGCCACGTACTCGGTCTCAGCGCTGTTGCGTGTAATGCACCCGTGCTTGCCTGTGCGCGAGGACAAAGTTGTGCCACAGACTAGAAGAATCCAGCCTGTGCAACTCTTACTGTCTGGACTGCCAGTCGGTCACTGTCGGTGTAGCCCACCGTGACCACAGACGGGTGGCGGTGGAACATAAGACCTTGCCAAGGAGTCGAGACGTCATAACGCAGTACTCGGATTGCGGCCTCGAAACGGAGGCGACAATGCTCTTCAGAAAACTGAGCCAGGATGTTGACCGCGAACATGATGTTTAGGCTCGTCGTCGTCGCTAGGAACATCAGTAACCCGATGAGTCACAGGTACATGGTCACGTCAATTGGCTCCCTCACAACGAACGGGTTATGACTCTTCACCTTCACCTGGACATCAGGTGACATGGGTGAAGATGCGCTCGGCACGAGGGGCAGGTCCTTGGCGAAGCGAGTGGACATGGTCTGTACATAAGCAGCCTGGTACACGTGCAAGATGCCTTGGGAGAGATCATGCTCAAGCTCCATGCCCAGAAAGACTCGGGCAGACCTAAGATCCTTCATCTGGTAGGTGGTGTGCAGTCGATCCTTCACACGTTAGATGGTAGCCATGTCTGGCAACGCAATGGGAAGATCGTTGACGTGGACCAGGACAACGGCGAGGGTCTGGCCGTGCGGGCTGACGAACAGTGCGAAGTCAGCGGTGCTGCGGTAGAGGTCGCCGCGGAGGAGCGTGCTGCTGATCTCCTCGTTCCAACACCGAGACGACTGCTTCAGGCCGTAGAGAGTCTTCCGTAGCCGTCAGACTCTCCCAGTGCCGCCGTCGAAGCCTGGATACTGCACCATGTGGAGCTTCTCACCTTCCCGTGAATCATGGAGGAAGGCGTTGGTCATGTCCATCCGATGCAGCTCCTACCCATGCTGGGCAACCAGGCTAAAGAGCGCCTGGCTCATGGAGAACCGGCCAGTTGGGATATAAATCTGGTCGTAATCGACCCTAGGCATATGATTGAATCCCTTGGCTGTGAAGCGGGCCTTGTACTTCTACAAGGACCTGTCAAGCTTCCATTTGCGCCACAAGACTCACTTGGCACCGATGGCCTTCCAACCTGGAGGGGGGTCGACGAGGACATACATGTGGTGCTGTCAGATAGCAGCGAGCTCATTAACGTAGGCAACATCCTACTGTGCGGCCTCAAGAGAGGCTCGAGCATTGCGCAGGTTAGGTGAGTTGTCTGGGTGTGCTATGAAGCGAACTGAGAGTGCGTATGTATCTGGAGCTCCACGTGGGATGTGTGCATGTGCAGCCGTGACATCATACTGATATTCGTGATGAAGCATGGCGTAGCCAAGTGCAGAGCCAGGGTGAAGGTCTGCAATGATACCTGAAGTGGTCAGGCCAAGGGCCTTGGTGCCACGGTCCCCACTTACGACTGTGGGAGTGGAAGAGAATGCTGAGTGGCAGGGGGCGGAGACACCACTAGGCAAGGTGTTACGGTCTGCGCGTTCATTGACGGTCTGGGTCGGAGGCTGCCACCTGGGCCACACGTGTAGCGCGATAGGTCAGGAGATGGCACTGAGGCTGACGGGCCGACGGGGGTGGACGGGGTTGCTGGTTTTGAGGGACCCGCGGACGCGAGTGGGGCTTCCGGCCCGGAGGGGCCGGCGGGCACGACTGCGATGGCTAGTTTGGAGGGACCAGTGGACGCAGAAAGGGCGCCTGGCCCCGTGGGACCATTGGACACGACTTGGACAGCTGGCCTGGAGGGACCAGAGGACACGTCTGGGGCGGCTGGCCCGGAGGGACCAGTGGACACGACTGGGGTGATCGGCTCGGAGGGATTTGTGGACGCGACTAGGACGGCTAGCCCAGAGGGACCAATGGACGCGATTGGGGCGGCTGGCTCGGAGGGACCAGTGGACACGTGTGGGATGGCTTGCTCGGAGGGGCTAGCGGCCGGAACCGGGGTTGCCAGCTCAGAGGGGCGAAGTGATGTACCACGTGAAAGTGGCGGGATGGAGGACAGACTCACCACTCCCCCACGTGACGGGAGAGACGGCGACGAGCCGGAGCGAACGAGATCGCGCAAAAACAACTCCTCAAAGACGAGGGCATCGGGGGAGTCGATGATACAGTGTCCGGAAGGACCCCAGAAGCGCCAAGCCTTGGACTCACGAGAGACAAGGAGAAAGGTGCAAGGACGCCGAGGGGGGCGAGCTTGCACCCCTACTGCGGGGCAGGCGGCCACATAATGGCAACGCAACCCTAGACCCGAGTCGGAAGGAGGTCAGCTTGCTAACCGCACTAGTGCTGGTATGGCGTGGACATGCGGGGAAGGGGTCCATGGGGAATCCGGTTCCAAATCCACGTCATGTAGGCTATGGCTTCAGAATAGAATCCATCGGAGAGGCTAGATGCAACGCGCATGGCGCGGATGGCGTCAGCCATGGTACAGTTCCACCGTTCGGAGACGTCGTTGAGGACATGTGTGTAGGGCACGGACGTCTCGTGGTGGATACCGCAGGAGGCGAGAAAAATTGTGGTCTCGCCCATGTTCTCACCACCGCGATAGGAGCGAATGCGGTGAAGAGATCGACCACACGTGCACTCCGCGCGGACAATCTAGTCCTGAATGGCATGAGCGACATCGCTCTTCTGTCGAAAGCAGAAGACCCAGTGGTAGCGAGAGTAGTCGTCCGTGAGGGTAGGGATATAGCAGCCGTGCTCTCCGAAACACTCGGTAGGGAGAGGACCTATGACATCGGAATGGACCAGGTCTAGAGGGGCGGATGCAGGGGAGGGGGACAGAGGATGTACGGACCAGTACATCTTGCCTTGCGCACAATCAATACACTCTATAGGGAACGGGAGAGAAAGTCTCCGGGTCAAGGCCCTTGGCTGGCTGGGTGCGGAGCATGCTATCTACGATGGCAGAGTGGACGTGGCAAAGGCGGTGGTGCAAGAGGCGGGTGTGATGTGGAGAGGGCGTTCTAGTGACGAACACATGGCATGTGGCGGCCGACGAGGAGGGGACAAAAGGAGAAGAGGACAGACGAGGTACGTGCCACAGGTTACCACGGACGGTGGTGTGCAGGATGACAAGACCGCACGGACATAACGACACAGTACCAAGACCACACGAGTGTACAACGTCCATGCTCATGCAGTCAAGGGCAGTAATAGACAGAAGGCTGAGCTCAAGACGTAGGATGAAGAGGACATCGGTCAAGAAGACATCACCAATAGGACCACGGATACGAACAACGCTAACACCGCAGACAAGGAACACCTGTCCGGAGCCCGTCCAGACCCCACATACATCACCAACATTACAAAGCATACTAAAGGCCTCGCGAGAGACTGTCATGTGATGCGTGGGTCCGGAGTCGATGATCCAGGTCCCGGCAGGTTCTTGGAACGGTGTTGCGAGATCACTGACAATCACATGGCAGCAAGCGAGAGACGCGGACGTAGTGGAAGGGGGCGGAAAATGAGACTGCCGATCATCAAGCCACGCGATGTCGTCAATAAAAGGGGTAGAGGAGATCGCAGGAGATGGTGAAGCATTCAAGGAAGTAGGACACGACCGCAGCTCAACCTGAGTCATGCAGGGCAAAAGAGACGAGCGGGAGGTGACGCAACTCAAACTTCCCTAGGGGGAGGGCGAGGCAGGCCGACCTGTAGCGGAATGAACTGCTCGAGCTGATGCTTGCGCGTGGACGGCCTTGGAGTGTAGACTGAGTGCGGAGTGATGACGCCTGAGCCCAGGTAGAAGAAGGACTGCCCCAGTGAAGCAAACGGGGGCGCCGATGACCGCGGATGATACTGCTAAGGAGCTGGCGTTGGGGGACCGGTGTTGTGGTCCGAGGAGTGGGGCTGTTGGACGAGGTCAAGGCGTATGGAGCGGCAAGAGCTACGGTGGCAGATGCGAGACGGAGCTCTCGTTGGCGACGTATGGTGGCGATGACACGCGCCTTGTCCGTAGGCGGCGGGCACGTGTACCAACCATGCCTTACCTGGCCACAGTTGTGGCAGACCGAGCCACAACCGGACCAAGTTGACCGCTGTTGCCGCTGGTGCAGCTGACCCTTGCCCTTCTTGCCTTGGCGCTTCTTCTTTCCAGGTGTCGAGGAGCTGGTGGAGGTAGCGGCTGCGGGGGAAGCGACTGCCACAGAAGCGACGGCAGGGGAGGCAAGGGCCTCTATGTGTTAGAGAGAGGACTCCAGGTGAGCTTCCTCAATCCTGATGAAGAGCTCATATGCACAGGGCATGAGGGTGCCCTTGGCCGCCATGGTGGAGAGGACGTCCTGGTTGTAGTGGACGAAGACGTCCGCGTACGCACTAATGGCACTGCGCTTGATGTTGAGGAGCGTGGCCAGAGAGGGTGGAGCAGAGCTGTCTAGGCGACGGTGGATGTCCTCAGCCCGGTGCCAGTATGCGGTGACTTAAGGGTGTAACCGAGACCGGTCTCACGATTTTGGAAGCGAAATCAGAATTGCTAGACCTAGTCCGGTCCCAGGATCAAGCTCACGATTCTTATTTTGGACTTGCGAGTGTGTAGTGTCGCGAGTCCACCTTCCGGGAATTGCGAGACCAAATGCCACCACCCTGTGCACCACCACCTCCAGGTGGTTGTGCACAACCATCACAATTCTGAGCCAGCAATTGCTCCTCCACCACCTCCAACTGCTTCAGCACAGCGAGCACACCACCACCACCTGTACACCTCCACCACACCATAGATTCACTAAGCCACTGACAAGTGCACCATTACTCCTGCATAGCAGAACTTGTCTATGAATGCATCCTGTGTTTCTCATGCTAACCAAATCTGCTATCCAAATATGCTTTTTTAAATTTGTGTAACTGTGTATAACTGGGTGTACTAACCAAATCTGCTAATCAAGTCTGTGTAGCTTATGCTGCCTGTGATGAAAGCATTTTGCTCATCTCCAATCATTGAACAAGGGTGGATCACAACACATGTTGTAACACAGCATAACCTTTTCATGTCATTTCCATTCACTGAATTAGGGAAGAACTGAATACAAACATGCATTGATATGGATGCAAACATGGGCTGGAACATTAACATGGGAAAAGACTTGTTTAAAAGCATGTCAAGACACGACTAGTTCATCTCTAGAACATCATCATCGTCATCATCATCCCCCATGACAAAGCCACCCTCTTCACCATCATTCCCCTCCTCGTCGTTCTCATTCCTTTGAGACCTCTGACCTACTGTCATCCTCCTCATCTTCATCTTTGTTAGCATCTTCATGCGCATCCTTTGTTGCAGCATCATTGCCTTTAGCATCTGCCTTGTCCTGCGTCTATGTTGCTTTCATGGCTCTCCTCGCTACTCGCCTTGCTGCCTTCTCCTTCTCCTCAATCTCTAACAGCTCCACAGCCACAGTACCATTGGGTGCCATTGGAAAATTCTTGAGTGGTGGATCTTTGATCCAGGTTTTGAGGCAGAGCAAATCTTGCACGGTCAGCTGGGACAAAGAATGTCAAAAGTTAGTTACAACTCTGCCCCCAAGTAAGAACATGTGATTGGAGGGTGTGCTTGTCGCTGGTACGATGAGCACATCCTGCACTACCAAGGTAAATGTAGGGTATGTGGTGCAGTTCTCCTTGTAGAATTGCAAGACATTGCAATGCCGTCCACCTCTTGCCTCCTTGTACAACTCCACCTCTTCTTCGATCGTGTCCGGCACCACCACCTGCACAGTAGGTTCTGGCTCTTTGTACAGCTCGTCCATCGAGTCTAGTAGTATGGCAGCCAGCATGCTCTCATGCCTGTGCTTCCTGCGCCCCTTCTTTGCGTCTGCTCTAGGACCACCCAGCTGTTCGCTGCTACTAGCAACTGCTGTTGTTGCGGGCATGTTGGTAGACATCGCCATCATGTCATTGTCGTTGTCAACATCTGCTCCTGCTACTACCTCTACGGCCTCTACTCCGGCAGTTACCTCTGCTGCTGTAGCCGTAGCCCTACGTTCGTCCTGTACCTTGGAAAAATAGGGCTTGAAAAAATCAAGCACCTTGACCTCTAGCTCCACCGTTGACTTGATTCCCAGAAGTTGCATCGAACACAAGATGGGCAAAAAAGGGAGAGCAAGTTAGTTCACATGAGGAAGGTAAAAGAACCATGTTAATACACTAAACGAAGACCACCACCACCACCACCCCCTCTACCACCACCACCCACACCACCACCACCATCACCACCACCACCATCACCATCCCATGGTTTTTTTTACCTTTTCCACACCGTCGAAGAATCGGATCCTGAACTGTGGATCGATCACCGTCATAACCACATGGCGGATGCCACACTTCTTCACGTATTTCTTGAGCTGCGGTACCATAAGCACACAAACAGTGATTGTCAAGCAGATGCATCCAAACCTACAAAAACAGAGCACCACGGCAAGCAACACCACCACCACCCGTTTCTCACCTTGTCAACTGCACTGGCCAGCCTCGGCTGCAGCGTTAAGAGTAGCTTCTCTGTGCTGTGAAGACTCTCTTTCTTCTGCTTCTTCTCTATTGCTTTGGCGGCCTTCACGCGCCAGATGTGGAGTTTCTGAAAGATGGTGCTAAGGAATGGGACCACAAGTGAGAGCGTAGGGTACTCCTACCAGCTGAGGTCCTCTGTGAAGCCCTTGAACGGCTTCAAAATTGCAATCACCATGCCCAGCAGCTCTCAACCCTGTCCACATGTTGCTTTGGTTGAGCGCGCAGGTTCCCTTCACTCCCCTGCGCGGGGGACACAACGTGCACGCAGCCCGTGGCTCACCATTGATGACCACGTAGGTGAAGACCGTCCACACCAGGGACGGCTTCGCTCTGCACTTGTCCACCCGTTCTCGTGTGTTTAGTGTGGAGCAGCAGCAGCAGCAGGAGCAGGGCAGTGGCCCTGCTCCTGTTGCTGCTACTGCTGCAACACTAATGCTTGTTTGGCCATTGGTGCTGCTGTGAGAGCCCAACCAAGTGGCCGGGTCGAAGGCCCGAAGGTGCCTTAGGAGAATCCTCGAAAGTGCAGGCACAACCTTTTATGAGATACTAGAGAGGGTGTAGGCTAGCACTACTAGTGAAACCCTACGTGAAACCCTAGGTGGAAATGGGCGGCAAAGTGTAAATTCTAGGATACACAGCCGTGGCCAATGGGGGGGGGAGAGCACGCATCAAGGTATGGAAAAGCACAAAAAAGGTGAGGGGGGGGGGTTGGAGCCTCGGTAATGGCACGAAACTTGTCAAGGTGGTTGATGTCGAACCAGACCCTGGCGTCATTCTCCCCCTCCCCCCCTCTCTGGCTCCCGCCGCCACCCCAGCGAGGAATTGCGATCCTACGCGTAGTCTCATCATCGCGAGTGGCTTCCACATGGTGAAATTGGACTCACGAGTCTGGACTCGGTCTCGGAATCATGAGACTCGAATTCGAGACCTGATTTCTGGTGTACAGGCTTTGGTGACTGTCTCGGTCTCCCCCGTGTGTAGGGAGTTGAACTCCTGCAGAAGACGGCTGGTCTCAATGTTGCTAGACAAGCGATGGGAACAAGTGAGGACCTACCATGCGGCTGCATGGTCTGGGGTGTTGCCAGTGGTAAAGTCGCCAAGAAAAGGCTAGAGGTCCAGGCGAAAAGCTGGAGGAGCGATGGGGGCAAGGACGTGTATGACGCGACCGGCGTCATACACTTGGTTGGCTTGGGTGGAGTCGTACGGGAGGGTGTAGTATGCCCACAGACCCTCACCTTACGTACAGATGCAAAAAATGAGCTCCCAGCTCCAAACGTGCTTGCCGGTCTGAAGTGGCGAAGGCGTTGTCTCAAAGTCCTTTTGCCTGCGACCGGTGCCCAGAGTGGGGCTAAGGACGGCAGTTATTGTCTGGCGCTGGCACTGTGTCTACTCTTACTCCAGGTAATGTGTAGCAGCAGACAGAGTGGGGCTGATGTGCCCAGGAGGAAACGTTTTGGAAGAGCACTAGTGGCAGTGTGTTAGACAAGTGGCAGTAGTGCTGCAAGCTGCTGCATCAGGGCGGCGAGCTGTTACTGAATGGTAGTAAGGGAGTCAGAGGTGCCGAAGCCGATGCCTCTTGGCTGCTGGTGCTTTTGTTGCTGCTGATGTTGCTGATGCTGCTGTTGGAGCTACTGCTGCTGCTACTACTGTTGTTGTTGTAGCTCCTGCTGCTCTTGCTGCTGCTGTAGTTGTTGCAGGTGCTGCAAGTAAAGGGGGAGTACCCCCCTTGGGGGTCCCTCTTGCGGAGGAGGACCCCTTCCCACTAGGGTTACTGGCCATAGGTTTGGTCTCTTTGTTTTTTTTGTTGTTGTTTTTCTTCTTTTTCTATGTGCTGCTGATGTGAGTAGTGACGTCAGCCTAGGATGGCTAGCGTCAGCAGCTACTGCCGCGTTGTTTGTTGTTGCTACTGTTATTGAGCTTTTTTTTTGTTGATGATACAAGCAGTAACGTCAGTAGTGATGTTAGCTGCTGGATACTGACGTTAGCAGCGGCTGTTCTTGGGGTGACTACCTCACAGTAGTAGCGACTGCTGTTGATGCCGTTGCTACTACTGTTGTTTCCGTTGCTGGTGCTTGTCGTTGCTGTTGCTGTTGCTGGTGCTTTTGCTACTGCTGTTGCTATTGCTACTGTTGCTGCTGCCATTGTAGTTGTTGTTGTAGTAGCAGCTGCTGCTCCTACTGCTACTACGGCTACTGTGGAAGCAACAACTACTGTTGTTACTCCTACTGCAGCTATTGTTGGAGTTGCTGCTGCAGCTACTGCTTTTGCGTGCTACTGCGGTTGCCTATGCTGCTGCAACTGTTGTTACTGTTGCTGATGCAGCTGCTGTTGTAGTGGCTCTGGCGCTGGCGGCAGCCACGGCAGCGCTACTGGCGGGGTGGGGTTTTTTTTCCTCCTTCGTTTTTTTTCTTTTTTCTTGTCAGAGTCAGCTCACTGCTCGCTACAAGCAGCAAGCCGCAAGCAGCGAGCTCATTGCTCATTGCTGCAAGCTTGCTGTTCGCTGCAAGCAGCGAGCAGCAGGCAGCGGGCAGCGGGCAGAAGACAGAGGGTAGTTGCGACTGCTGCTACTGCTAGCCGTCGCTGCAGTCGCCGCTGCTAGCTGTTGCTGGCCACTTTCAACTGTTGCTTACTGCCGCTGCTACATCCATAGGCCGCTGCTGTTGCTTGTTGTAGCTACTCCTGGCTGCTGCCGCTACTGCTACGGACTACTACTACTGCAAGCTTGTGCGAGCTGCTACTACTACCGGCTACTGCTGTGCACTGTTGTGGCTGGCTGGTGCTACCAGTGCTTGCTGCTACTACAAGCTCCTATTGCCAGCCTCTCTCCCTTGATGGCGTCGCCGTGTGCATCGTTGCCAGCAAGCGCCTGACGTGGCCTGTCGCTCACCTCCTCGTGTTGAATGTGGATTCAGTGCTGCCAGAAGAAATGTGGCAGCATTTCCCCTGGCCCTATGGCCGTGGGAAAAACTGTGACGCCGCCACTAGGCTGGTCAATGCTTTCGAAAAAAATCCAGTAGCATTTCCCTTGCACCGACGTGTATGGGTGTCCGCCAGCGTTGTCAGACACCTATACGCCAGTCGTCTGCTGCTACGCTCTAGCTCTCATGCCAAAATGGAAACTACACTAGAGCGCAGGTTGGGGCAGTGGCTGTGTTGATGCAGCGTGCGGGCTTCTACGCTAGTTGCTTAGTCTACTGCCCCCTCTTGCTGCTGCTCTATAATTCATGTCTAATGTGCTCTGGGTTTGTCACTAAAAAACGCACGAGCTAGTGTTAGCGGCAGAAAGCAGTTGAAAACTAGAAGTAACTGATAAGGACTGAAGAATGAGCAACTATGGGAGACCCCTCCAAGTTCTAGCTCCCCCCAATCTTTGTAGAAATTGTTACTCAGCTAACCAGTAAATCAGAATACATTCCTAGACCTATTTTTTGGCAGGCAGGGTTTTCTCGGTGAGCCTTGCTAGACGGCCGATAGCTCAAAACCAGGGCGTCGTCCGTTTTGCCAAAAAAATGGACCATACCAAAATATCAACGCTGCGAACGCAGGCGTGTGGTCAGAATCAACTAGAAAATTGGCAGCAAAGGGTTATGGCTGCCTGAACCCAGGTAGTACCTACGATGGTCCATGATGCCAAACATTGCCACGCAACACAAGACACGGACCCTAGACAGAGCATGACATTGCAGACGCAACGATACACTCAGATCTAGTGCCTGACGCATGAAGACAGCATATGCGATGGAAGTGACCGCCGGCGACCTGACCGCTGAGGAGGCCTACCGATGTAGGTGAGCACGTCGCCATGGAGAGGAGGCTGCAGCCAACTACGAGTAGGCTTCAGCATGCGTCGGCTCCACCAGACGACACTACAGCAGCGTTGAATTTCGTTTTCATTCATCTGCACGCCGATGTACACAAGCCTGGAGAGAAAACAGAACACAGTGAGGATGCGAGAAAAACCAATAGGACCGAGGCGTTGGCATGCAAAACAGGTGAAGGATGTGTCTTGGTTGTTGTCGGTGTTGGGTTTTTCGCATGTATCTCACTTATACTTTGTTGTTTTGTCTTCCCTTGTGTATATCAATGTGTAAATGGCTGATGGTGAGAGGAAACGATGCTCGAGTGTCGTCTGGTGGAGCCGACATACACTTAGGCCTACATGCAGTTTGTTGGCGCCTCTTTCATCGTACGTGCTCAGCTCCTTCGGCAAACCTCCTTAGTAGATGAGTTGTTGGCAGTCACAGTCGCTACATATGTGTCTGTACATGTCGAGCGACGTGTCTAGCTGTACTGTTGCATTTGTAGCACCATATCATGCCTAAGGTCCAAGTTTCATGATTTTTGGGCACAGTTAGTACGAGGGATTATGGTAGACACTGCCTGGGTTTAGGGAAGTCATAACTCTTCAATGTTATTTTTCTAACTGATTCTAATCACACAATACGTTCGCAATGTGCATATTAGGATATTTTCCACTTCAAAGGTAAAACAGACGCTGCCTCGCTTTTGGGCTATCTGCCGTTCGGCGGAGCTCACCGAGAAAACCTTGCCTGCCAGAATATGTCTTTTCTTTATTGGTTGGGAAACTGAGAACCAAGGTCTACAAAGGTGGAGGCAAGCTAGAATTTTGAGGGGTCTCCCATTGGTGCTGATTCTCAGTTCTTAATCGGTCATTTCCACTTTTCACCTGTTGTCTATTTCAACTCTGTCGCTTACAATTCTGAGTAATAAACACCAGAGCTCTCAGAATTTGGCTTTGGTGCATTAGGCTAAGGGGGCAGTTTAAGCAACAAGCATGGATTCTCGCACGCTGCATCAACAAGCTACTGCCGCAACTTGCTACTTTACGATATTTCTAGTTTGGTATGAGAGCTAGAGCGACATAGAAGCAGCAAAAAAATCGTTGAACATGTTCAGTCTGTGCCGCTGGTCGCTAGAACACATTGGTGTAGGGGAAATGTTTTTAGATTTTAACAGCAGCGTTGACCCGCCAGCTGGCGTCGCCAAAACACTTTTTGTGAGGAAGACATGTTGCAAAAAGTTTTCAACAGCACTAACCCCAGGACAGTGGTGCCAGTGCTAGACACGCGGTCGGCATGGAGGACCGATGCTAGAGCGACGTCGACGCACGTGGCGACAACACCATGAAAGTGACTATACTCCTCCCAGCACGACAATAGTAACAACAGCATTGCAAGCACTCGCACCGAGCAGCTAGCAAAAGCACGGGCAGGAAATTGCTGATACTACAACAAGTAGCAAAAGCAGCAGGAGTGAGCAGCAAGCAGCAAGCAACGAGTAGGAGTTGCAGCCGGCTGTAGCAGCAGTAGTAGGCAACGACAACAGCCGTTAGTAGTATCATCCTAGAGCAATAGCGAGTAGCGGCAGCAGTTGGCAACAACAGTAGTAGCTGGTAGGAACAGTAGTAGGAGGGAGCGCCAACTACCGGTAGCAGTAGGAACAGCGAGCAGTACTAGTGAGCAACAGCAGCAACCGGTAGCGGCAACAGTAGTTGTAGTAAGAAAAAGCCAGTAGCACCGAAAAATAGCTAGCACTAGCATGTGGAAAAGCTACTGGCCGCAATAGTGGCAGATGTTGCTTGCAGCTCGTTGCTCGCAACGAGCAGCAAGTAGCGAGTTCTGAGCTCGCTGCTTGCAGCTCGCAACAAGCAATGAGTAGACAGCTTGCTGCTCGTAGTTAACACCGAGCAGTGAGCAGGGACGAACAAATAGAGAGCTGACCACCTCACAAGTGGCCGAGATGAAAGAGCAGCAGCCACCACACCCGCTAGAGTAGCTACAGTAGTTGTAATAGCACCAGTAGCACACAACAACTTAGTAACTATTTCAATAGTAGTAGCATGAGCAACAACAATAGCAAGAGTAGTAGTAGTAGGTAAAGCAACAGCAATACTGCCAGGAGCAACAGCAGTAGTAGGTGTCGCCTGTGCCATAGCAGTAGCAGCAACAAGAGTTGTAGTAGCCATAACAATAGCGTCTATAATAGTAGCAGCAGCAGCACTTGTAGCGGTGGCGAGAGCACTCACAACAATGTTTGTTGTAGCAGTAGCAACAATAGCAATAGTAGCAACAATAGCAACAATGGCAACAATAGGAGCTTTGCAGCTAACGGAGCAACAGCTACAACAATAGCACAATTGCCGTTGCTGATATCAGCAATACTCAACTGACGTCAATGCTGTCGTCACTATTGATATCACCAACAATAAAAGAACTATAGCAACAACCCTGTAGATAAGACAACAGCACCTGCTGACGTCAGCTATCCTCGGCTGACGTCACTACTGACATCAGGAGCACAAAAAAAGGATGGAAAACAAAAGACACCGTGGCAGAGAATGAAGAGGGGTCCTCCTCTGTTGCAGGGCCTCCCTTCCCGTAACAATTGTAGTATTTGCAACAATAATAGCAAAGTAGCTGCCGTCGCTACAAAAACAACAATAGCAACAGCAATAGCTTTAGCAGCAGCAGCAGTTGCAATAGCCGTAGCAGCAGTTGCTACAGTAGTAGTAGTAGTAGCGCTCGTAATAGAAGCAGCAGCAGGAGTAGTAGCACCTATAACAGTAGTTGTAGTAGCAATAGCAAGAGTAGTAGTAACAGCCGTAGTAGCAGCAGCAGCAGCAGCAGCTGGAACAATGGCCGTCGCCGTAGCAGCAACAACAACCGCAACAACACCAACACTCCGGAGGCTCTACCTCAACAGATCCGCTCGCAGCTTTGTGCCAGAACCTTGAAGCCTAGGACAACAGCTAGCAGCACTACAGTCGCCAAGAGAGTTGCGGCAGTAGTGGCCACTGCAGCAAGATTAGCAGCCGCCGCTACAACCGTAGCAATAGTAGTAGCATCATCAAGCTTCTTTTGTTCCACCTGTGTACGCGAGCCCTGCGGTATGACATGTCTTGCAGTACTTGGTGTAGCAACACACAGCGCCAATAGCAGAGAGTGACGTCACTCTTAGGCCCCACTCTAGGTATCGGCTGCAGGGCGAAGAACTTCAAATCCCCAACGCAGCCGCATCAGGTTGGCGAGCACTTCCGGAGCGAGGAGCTCAACTGTCGGATTTGGGCACAGGGTGAGGGCTTGTGGCCCTACTACGTCCTACCTTGGGACTGCACCGAGGTCGACTAGGTATATGACACTAGTCGCACCACATGCCCTTGTCCTTGTTGCTCCTCCAGCTGCGCATCGCGCCTTCGAGCCCTTTCTTGGCGACCTCATTAGTGGCACACTTCCTGACCTCATAGCAACATGGCACGTACTAACGCGCTCTAATCGTCTGTCCATTGACACCGAGACTAGTTGCCTGTTTTGGGAGTTCAACCCTCTTTGCATGAGGAAGTCCAAGACGGTCACCTGCTATTGGCTGCACGCAGAGGACATCTTGTGCCGTGTTGGAAACGTTGCGCCACCCCCTCTTTCTGCGCTACTGACCATGAAGCGTAGCGCCACTGATGTCTTCTCCAACATTTTTTTCCACTATTGCCTAGAGGTCCTTACCGCGATGGTCCTAGGGTACAGTCATGCCCTTGGCATACGAGCACTTCCTCTACATCAAGGAGGCTTGAAGGAGTCACACATCCATCACTAGGGGTCCCTCACCTCTCCAACTGTTGCCACAATGGCTCTCCCCGCCCCAACAATAGCAACGTCTTTTTGTGTCTTCTCGTCTGGCAAGAAGAGGCACGAGTCCAGTGCAGTAGTCCAGCGGATCTGGTAGTGGCAGCCTTGTCTGCCATAACTATGGCCAGTTAGGACACGAGTGGTACACGTGTCCGTTCCTGACTGATGAGGCTCGCGTCATTGTCACCATGCGTCACCACCGTGAGCGTCGCATTGCCTCCACTGCCGTGAATGTCGCTACTCTTACTACATCTGTGCTGTTTGTAACAACTCCACCGTGGTATCTTCCACAGCCGTCCATGCCCGCTCCTCCGTCACTGGTGCCTTCTTCCTCCTTGCTAGAAATCCGGAGCCGTTACACCACATTCGGTCTACTCCGTCAGAGTCTCCACATGCGAGCGTCAGTTGGAGCAGTTCATCGTACTCCAGTTCGGCATTCCTCGCCCTCCTGCTCTGGGAGGTGCAAGTTGCATTGTTGTTAATTCAAACCTACCCTGCATTACGGAGTCTGTGGTACGGTCATGCCTTATACCTTTGTCCACTCCATCATCTGCGGTGCCCTTCCTACATGCTCCTCTTTATGATGATGTCGCCTGGCTCGGTGACTGGAAGTCCCGGCTCACACCTCCGTGAACTGTGTCCGTGTCACTAGCCCACTGCCATGTGACTGTTAGCGGCCTGACCACATCGGTCCAAGATCTATCAGAGACCTTGATCATCGATTCCGGGGCCATGGATTGCATAACGGCCTCGTGTAAGACCTTAAGTGTCCTCGGTGTCATCACTGATGTCACCGGGGTTTGGACAGGCTCTGGTCACGTTTTACCCGTTCGTGGTGTCGGCGTCGTTCATTTCCGTGGTCTCGCCGGTGATGTCTTCGTGATTGATTTCCTCTTCATGCCTGGCCTTGAGCTCAGCGTCTTGTCTGTCACCGCCCTTGACCGCATGAGCATGGACGTTCTTCACTCACATGGTCGACAGTGTACCTTTGCGTCTGTCAAGTCGTGTTGTTTTGCATGCCACCGCCCGTGGCAACTTGTGGCATCCACCATGCCTCTCCGCTTCTACCTCCGTCCCCTCTTTATTCGTCGACATTGGCCAAATGGTTTTTAGTAGCACACTGTCTCCGTGGCACACACGTCTCCTATACCCGGCCTCTATCACGTCCATTGTGCTGCTATTGATAACATGCTTTGCACGATACCAACCACTAGACTTGATCCAACTTCATTTCATTTGTCGTGTCCCACCGAGTACATTCAGTGTGCTAAGGGGAAGATGCACCGGTCCACCTACCCCTTATCTGCGTCTCGTGCGACTGCTCTACTTGACTTGGCTCACTCTGATGTCATGGGTCCTTTCTCGAAAGAGTCAGTTGGAGAGCACGGTCGTTATGTCTTGACACTTACAGACGATAATTCTTGCCATCGCTAGGTCTTCTGCCTTCGGCAGAAGAGCGACGGAGCTGCCAACATTAGAGATTGGTTTGTCTTTGCTGAGCGTGAGTGTGGTCGCTCTCTTTGGCGCTTTTGTTTTAATGGAAGTGGTGAGTTTTTTAGGGTGACCACACTCTTCCTCGCCTCTCGTGGCATCTATCATGAGAAGTCGGCTTCTCACACTCCCGTATAGAACGACGTCTCTAAGCTGTGGAACTGAACCATGGTTGCCGTCGTCCGCACCATGCAGGTGAGTTTAGTCTTTTTGACGGCTCCTAATTCGAGGCCATGACCTACATGACGTGGGTCTGCATTCTCCACGGATCCATTCCCCGTTAATCCACACCATACCGGCGCTGGTGTGGAGAGCAAGCCAACATACATCCGGCGTGCGTTAGGGGCTTCGTAGCCATTGTGTGGTTGCCTGCCACAAGGGTGGCAAGCTCGAGCCTCGCATTCGTCCCTGCAGTTTCATTGGCGTCTCGCGTCCGTCAAAGGCATAACGTTTGTGGGATCCCATCGGACACTGCATCGTCAAGTCCCGGGACACCCTTTTCTTTAAAGACTTGTGTCCCCGTGACCTTGTTCACTCCGGCAGGTTAATGTTCCATCCATCGCGTGGGGGACTGGTGGGTCCGTCTTCTGTCCAGGCGTGCCCGGGCGTCTCATCGTGTGCACCTGTGGGTCCTTCTCCGCCGGCTACCCCGTCCATATCTGCCAATCCCTCCGAGCCGGCTGCCCCGTCCTTGTCTGCCAATCCCTCAGGGCTGGCTGCCCCGTCCATGTCCGCCAGCCCCTCAAGGGTGAGTGCTCGTGCGTGTCTGCCAGCCCCCCCGGGCCGGCTACCTTGTTTGTGTGTGCGAGCCCCTCAGGCCTGGCTGCCCCGTTCGTGTCCGCCAGCCCCTTCGGGCGGACTGCCTCGTCCGTGTCCGCTAGCCCCTTAAGGCAGGCTGCCCCGTGCGTGTCTGCCAGACCCTCAGGGCTGGCAGCCGCATCCATGTCGGCCGGCCCCTCGTGGCCGGCTGCCTTGTTTGTGTTTACGAGCTCCTCAGGGTCTGCTGTCCCGTCTGTGTCGGTGCGCTACACACGTGGTCAGGCTGGAGCTTTTGAACCAAGGCCAAAGTGAGCACTCAAGCCGCCTCCTCACGCCCTTTTGTGCCACGACCTCGCGTCACCCTACGAGGCTCTTTGCCTCCTGTCACACTTCCATTGTTGTGAGTGGGACCCCGACACGAAGGCATTTGGCTTTGCCACACTGTCAGTCATTAGTGACTTACATCCAAGGTCAACTTTAGGCTATGCCTTGCCCCATCAAGAGCACCGGTATGCAATTGCTGCCACGCTCATGCATATGTCACCAAAGGCACGGGACATACACGCCTTTACTTTCTGTCCCAAAGAGCGACCATGGGACCTAGTAACCGTGCGTGATGCCTGGGCGTCTCCCGAGGCTACTCACAAGGAGGCTGCGTGCACCGACGAGCTTGCCGCCATATAGCAACATCACGTCTATGAGCTTGTCGACCTCCCCCCTCGCCGTAAGGCCATCGACGCCAAGTGGGTTCTCTGGCAAAAGTGGAAGGCACACGGGACCTTAGAGAAGTACAAGGCCAGTCTTACATCAAAGGAGTTTGTTCAGGTCCTTGGGATTGACTATGATTCCATCTTTGTCCAGGTCGGTCAGTTTTCTACTATTTGAGCGTTGTTCACTCCGGTTGCCCAACATGGGGGGGAACTGCATCAGATGGATGTGAGTAACTCCTTTCTCCATGGCTCACTAGATGGCGACGAGCTCTACATGGTGTAGCCTATAGGCTTTAATGATAGTTTCAGCAAGGTCTGGAAGCTGCGGAAGGCCCTCTATGGCCAGAAGTAGTCACCGCGCTACTGGAACTAGGAAATCAATCGTATGCTTCTCAGTAGAGGCCTCCTTCGAAGCTCTGCCAACCCCGCGCTGTTCATTTTTCTCCGGTGTCAGACCCTCGGTGCTGTCCTGGTCTATGTCGACGACTTGCTCATCGCATCGTCAGATGTAGCTAATACCGAGCGGGTCAGGGACCTGCTACATGCTGCTTACCGTATGAAAGACCTTGGGTCAGCATAAGTATTTGTGGGCATGGAGCTTGAGCATGATCGCTCTGTGGGCATCGTGCATGTCCACCAGTCCGACTACATCCACATCTGTTCGGTTGCTTTGCTGAGGACCTGCCCGTCGTGTAGAGAGTATCCTCTCCTATGTTGCATTATGGTCAGACGATGCTCAAGAGCTCTGATTCAGCCGTGGTGGAGGACTGAGTAGATGTGACCACGTATTTACGCGTCATCGGGTCACTCATGTTCCTGGCGACGACGACGTGTCCAGAGATTCCGTTCACCGTCAACATCTTGGCATACTTTGCTCAGGAGGTCCGTCACCTCCACTTCGAGGCCGCGATCTGAGTATTGCGCCATGTGTCTAGCCGATGGCGAGGCCTCATGTTCTGGCGATAGCCGTCCCATCTGGCGACGGGATACACCAAATGGGACTGGGCGGGCAGTCCGGACAGTAAGCGTTGTACTGGCCGGATCTTTCTTGCTGGCAGGATGGTTGTGTCTTGACGGTCCTTTTTTGTGATAATCCTACTCGTTACATGTCTATGCGTCCCTTGAGAAACGAGTGTTTCTTGACATTTATGAAAGATAGCAAGAAATGACAGGTGTGAATAGAGTTTCAACCGAGCAACATGAGAAGGAAAGAGTTAGGTCACGTTTGGTCATACAGAAAACACAATATGAGATTATGTGAAAGTTTGAATATGAAGGAAACTTCCATCTTTACTTTGAGAGAAGCAATGAGGATACATGAATTGCTCGACTAATTTGGTTGATGGACTGAATGTTGACCTGTCACATTTTCGATAATTTTATGTCATGTTTGGCATACTTTCTCTTTGTGTTTTATTGGTTCCGTTCCGGGGTGTCATCGTGTTGGCTATACCTCCAGTAGGAACTGACCGTTGTTGCGTTTACTGATGAAAACCTTGGTTAACATTGCGTTCTCCTCCCAGAGTTGTAAGAACGTCGTTAGTGCAGACTCATGTCTCCCGAAGCTGACACACGACGAGAAAAAGACCGACTTCCAAAAGCTGACGCAATCCCTTCGTAGTTCATCCACGTAAGAGAGGAGCGAATAGCCTTAGGTAGTCACCTCGCATGTGCTGCTGCACATTGCCTCCACCAAAGGATACCCTCTCATTTCCCAATAACGTGCTGACGCGCTAAGGGAGGCAGAGTGGCAATAGTTCAGAACACCGCGACCTCGTACAGCACCCCGCTTCGTCACAGTCGTCATCCTCGTCCTCTCTCTAGGTCAGGTCAGACTGCCTGACCCTGTCTGACTCAGACAGGCCACCTCGTCGCCCTGGCGCGCGGTCTATGCGGTCGCTCCAATGACCCTCCCTCCCCCCCCCCCCCCCCCCCCCCCCCCCCCCCCCCCCCCCCCCCCCCCCCCCCCCCCCCCCCCCCCCCCCCCCCCCCCCCCCCCCCCCCCCCCCCCCCCCCCCCCCCCCCCTCCCCCGCACAACGCACCCCGGGTTGGGGTGGGGAGACGCATCTCGACGATGGCAATATTACGCCCCCCAGCGCGTACTCGTCCTCAACCGTCGTCTGCGGTCTTTTACTCTCTGCATGCATCTCTACAGCCAGCCCACGCCTATCACTATGCCCAGCCCTGACTGTCGCGTGTGTACACACCTCCACCCTGACCTCCACCCTGACCTCTCTCCTCCACACTGACCTCTCTCCTCCAAGTCATCGCTGCTGCTCGCATAAACGTCTCATGCGTGACATCCACCTTCTCCCCCCATACGTCCACAGCGGGCCCCCGAACCTGAACACCACACCACAGCACACGTCGGGCTGATTTCCGCCTCCCCTTCTGCAAGCCACTCCCGCTTTCTATCTCGCTCTCCCTTTCCCTTTCTCCCCCCACCCCTCCAATCTCTCCCCCCCTCTCCCTCTCCACCCGCCTGCCTCCCCCCCACACCATTGCAACACAATGATGTCTGCAAAAGATGTCACTTCAAGGAAAAGGAGTGCAAGTGGTGGAAATCATCAGCATTCACCCGTAAGCTTCTGCCTCAGTCGCTTGAGCCGAATGGCTTCTTCGCTGCAAGGAGCGACATCGTCCACAACGACAACAGTGGCACCAACAGCGACGACAACGACTGTGATGGCGACAACAACAGTTGCAAAGGCGAGGTAAGTGACGTGTGGGAGACCTATTGTATGTGTGCGTGCGCGCGCGCGGGCGTGCGTGCGTGCTTGGGGTGCAGCTGAGGTTGCAAGTGGCCCACATGATATGGGGGAATCAGCTGTCGGGCGGTGTGTGCGTGTACCTGTTACTGCGCTTGTGGATTGATTTGAGCAAGACAGCAAAGTACTACCAGACAGCTTGTCTTGTTTGCTGTTCTTCCCTTCGTCAACCTCTTTGCCACCATACGATGCTGCTGTCGGCACCTTTGATGCTTGCTTCACCTTGTTCTTTTTCTTTCACTTCACTTTCTATCTGTCACGGATGTGTGACTCACGCGGCAGGTTGTCTGTTGAGCGACAGCAGCAGCAGCAGCAGCAGCAGCCGCAGCAGCAGCAGCAGCAGCAGCAGCAGCAGCAGGATATGCTGTTGTCACTGCCGCCACATCTGCTGGAAGAGATAGTCCACAGAATGCGTCTGAGAGACGTGTGGAGCCTGTGGCAGACGTGCCGAGCAATGCGGACCGCTGTGCCGCAGTGCGAGTGGAAGAAGCTGGTGGAGTCTGAGTGGCTGCTTGCCATCCGCATGTTTGCGCCTGGCAAAGTGAGAAACATTGACCTCTACTTCCGATTCTTCTTCACAGAGAAGCAGGCCGGTAGGTCTTGTGAGCGCTGGACTCGAGTGTGGGAGTATCTCGTGGCGCACGCACACCATGTGGAGTCTCTCAAAACCACCGCACAGTTGCCACTCACTTTCTTGACACCTCCCAGTGGCTTGCCATCGCCGCCGCCTCCTCCTCCTCCTCCTCCTCCTCCTACTCTACCCCTCGCACAGTCTCATTCATCTCGAACTGACAATGTGAAAGCCATCCCCGTGCCAGAAACGAAGAGAGTTCTCACCCTGGCTCACTTTGCATCGCTTCGAGAGCTCCAGTTCGGCCTTTACCACGGTGAGATCATTCCGGCTGACCAGTTTGCGACTCTCTCCCAGCTTACCACCCTCACTTCAATCACTGTGTACTACAATCTAAACGGGATCGAAGCCGCGGTCGAAGTGCTGTTGCAACTACCCCATCTGAGGAAGCTTGCCGTGGTTTGTTGCTACCGTTGGGATAGGAGAGAAATAGATTTCACTATGTCAGAAGGCGCTCTCGCGGCGGCGACTCACCTCGAGTGCTTGGAGCTGTACGGGTGTACATGGTCAGGTGGCGTCCCAAGTTGGATGGGCAAGCTCTCACCGTTGCAGGTGCTGGACATGAAGGCAAAGACGTTGGACATGGCGGTGTTGGCGGGTTTGCCTGCCTTGAGGTGCCTTATGGCAGAGTGCTGCCAGTTGACGACCAGCTCACACTCTTCTGCCGATTCGACACTCCCCGCGTTTCCTTGCCTCAAGCAGCTTACTCTGAAGGTGTTTCCCAACCCAACCTGTTCGCCAGACGCAACCCTAGACTTTGACATGCTGACCTCTCTTGAGGTACTAAAACTCTTCTGCGAGGGCTCTTTCACGCCCATGGGGACGATGGCGAGCATGTCCATGCTCTCCAAATTGGTGCTGAAAATGTCAGATCCATCTCATCAGTACGGAGTGCAGGCAGATGCATTACAGCACCGTGCCCTAGAGCTATCAGCCTTAGCAGGTCTGCGGAACCTGGAGACCGTCATCGTCAACCTGGGGGCGTTTCGCCGGCCCCTGGACCTGGCTGCGCTGGCACACGTGCAGTCTGTCGGCCTCTCATATGAGAAAGAAGGTGAGATGCTGGAGACAGAGGCATCTAGTTTGGAACAGCTCACGAGAACCGAAAGCCTTGGCTACAAATGCTCCGACCCTCTCGCCCTGACGAGTCACTTGTCGCACTTGAGCAGTCTCACGTCGCTCAGAATTTCCGCCCCCTCACTGAGATGGTCTCTCATGCGCCAGTGGCAACCGAGCATGCGCATTGTGCTTCCGCAGCTGAGGAGCTTGGAGCTGTTCTGTCCTTGCTTGGACAAAGCCTGGGCCCAGATGCTACCCAATCTAGTGCGCCTTGTCATCAGTGACCCTGACCTGAGAGACCTCCCAGCTGTGCCGATGGGTGCTTGGCGGCGCCTCATTTGCCTGGAGGTCCAAGGTGAATCGAGGTTTAGATCCATGTCGCACACGTGGTTCATGCTGCCCTCTCTCCGTTGCATTGTCCTTCAAGGGTTGAAGCGTCTGCCAGATATACCCACCGTCCCAAAGGGGGAGCGTGCGCCGCTGCGCGAGCTGGAGCTAGTGGAGTGTCAATCGTGGCAGTGTGTGCCGCAGACAGTCACCAATCTGCCAGAGCTCACGTGCATTACCGTGAAAAGCAGTGCACCGCTTGCTCTACCCAACTATTTGGACGGCGGGCGCATCAAGGTAGTGGGGGTGTCACTGTAGGGGAAGTGCTGTGGCTTTCATCTGTGCAAATCCATTGAGAGTGTGGGGGATTCTGTGCCATGTTGCAAGCAGGTGTGTCACATAATCTGTGTTTTGCATGTATGTGCCGGTGAGGTGTTGTGTTGCCATGAGGAATGTGTGCAGCTGTTATGGTCACGAGGACACAGAAATGGATGGCTTACCAAAGACAGAACTTGGTCTGACTCATTTCTGGTGATTCTACATGTTGAAGTGAAAGTCTTTTGTCTAGAGAGGGGGGGGGGGGGGGGATATCTTTATCTTCAGAGTGGCATGAACCAGACATGGCCTGCTGCATGAGAAAGAAGGCTTCAATCTGTAGTTCGGGAAGAAGTATTGCACTGGTCTCACATATCGATTTGAAATGATGTCATGTCTGCCATCAGATTTAAAATGAACAATAGTGTGAAGACTGGTGAGATGATTCTTACATGAGAAGGATGTCAATCGGTTCACATCCCCCAATAGAATCACTTTTGTTCGGAAAGACGCCTTCTTTGCAATAGATTGGGATATGCTTTACAACTCATAATGCACATCTGATGCTAAGAGAGTGAAAGACTAAGAAATCATGGAAAGTGAATTCCTTGTGATTTGTTGGAAAAAGAACTTAATACAGATCAGTGGCATGCCAACTTCTGTTTGGTGTTGTAAGACATCCAAGATTTTCAGTACAATGATATTCGGGTTCGATTGACATGCCAAAACCCAGGAATAGAACCGGAAATGACTGCTGCAGCCTTGTAGGTTATTGTAGACACAATGTGTTATGTTAACCTGATCAACCCTCGTCAACATGAATGAAGGGCACAGGTGTCCAAGACTGATGTCATTTGAAGCTAAGCTGACTCACAAGGCACCCGGTCAGGTTGCAACATAACAGAGCATAGTTTTCGCACAAGGCAAACACTTCCACCACCTGCCAAAACCTCTGGAAAGCATGCAGAAACCCTCTTCACTGCATGTAATTTTGCTTCATGCATGGTACTCTGACTATCTTGAGTGGTGGAAGTGTTCCTTGCACTGGTAGATGGTACAGAGAACTATGATGCCTGCCACAGAATTTTCCCACCAGCACATCCATGGAGTAAGAAATGAAACTTGTGAGGCTGAGGTTCACATCCTTAGAGTGGTCATAAGTAATGTTGTTCCCAACATAACAGTAGGTTGTATTACTGTTTCTAATTGTTCCGGTTATCCTATCCTTCTGCTCAACCTATCCAAAATCAACACCCATACCTGTGGCCTCTGCTTGATGGTTTTGCATAAGCACAGTGTGTGTATGTGAGTGAGTGAGTGAGTGAGTGAGTGAGTGTGTGTGTGTGTGTGTGTGTGTGTGTGTGAGTGTGTGTGTGTGTGTGTGTGTGTGTGTGTGTGTGTGTGTGTGTGTGTGTGTGTGTG
>SZWC01017149.1:7884-21269 GCA_023375785.1 Penium margaritaceum
GCTTCCGCACAACTTCTACGCAGCTGCCGCGGAGCTGCTGCACGCTCGCGCATAATCGCGAGAGAAAAAAAAATGGGGGGGGGGGAGTCGAGCTGACGTCATCAGGTCGTGCTGACGTCAGCAACCACCTGCTGATGTCAGCACCATAGCCAATGTTTTGGCCGGACAGTAAACAATTGCCAGCGTCTTAACTCCTCAAGAAACGCTGACGCTTTCGCAATCCATCAAACCTGACCTGTCGACCCATACTGAGAAGCGACATGGACTCGTCTGACAGCAAGGGGAAGGGGACAGGTGATCCCTCCGCCTCTTCTTTTGGGGTCCTGAGCCCACGCTCGCAGGCCATTGAGGATCTGTAGAGCCAGCAGGATGAGATGCGTCGCCTACAGCAGGAGCAGACTGATGCAATCCGCACGCTGACTGAGCTTCTGCGTGCCCAGTCCACGGTCCCACGGCAGGTTTCCGAGGGAGTTGCCGGCGTCGCGGTCTCTACACAACAGTCGGCTTAGGCACCCGTGACAGGAGCTAGACCTGACCCACCACCTCTTGACCTCCTGGATGATGATCCATTCATGCCGGGCATGACAGGCGACTCCCCGGATCATGAGATTCGAATTCTTTAGGAGTGCCTCCGTCAGCTGCAGACGGGCACCACATCTCCTCGGTTTCCTCCGATACGATCGTCACCCGACTATCTCGGTGACTATCCCCTTCCAGGAGTCTTCCCCATCCCTCGTCCTCCTCGGCCTGCGGTTGCTCTCCCCACGGAGCGGCAACCCAAGGACTTTGAAACACCACCTCCACGGTACATCAGTGAGGACGGATTCGACTACTGGGAGATCCTCTTTCAAGTTTGGGCTACTTTAGAGGGAGTGTGGCCCTACTACCACAGCCCGTATCAGCCTACAGACCCAGCACAGGTGTTGACAGCAGCCAGAGCGATGCGCGGACTCCTCTATGCCATGCGACGCGAGACCGTCGTCGATTTCCGCCCCTTCCTTGGCGAGGCCGGCATGGGCACTGGCGCTGATCCACTCAGAGGTTGGGATCTGGCCTTATCCCTGTTGGGTGCACAGATGCACGCCACTCGTGCAGCACACATTCGTGCCTTCCACTCTCTCCATCAGGGGCCTGCAGAGCATGCAGTCGATTACTGGCGACGCGCCATGCGCATCTACACGCGCCTTCGGACCTTAGGAGGCACACAGCTTTGGGCACTCCGTACCATGATGCTCTGATTTCGCCTTGAGTACACTGACATCTTCACACAGTACAGCGACGCTATCCTCGAGCCCTTTTCAGCCACTCTGCAGCTTCTCCCCTGGGCGCATCAGCTCTTCCTCCAGGTGACTTCAGCCCGCGAGGAAGTCGTGACCTATCAGGTGACTTCTCTTGCTGCAGCAGTCGTCGCATCACCATCATCTTCCCTCCTGCAGTCTCCTTCATCCTCCACCACATCCTCATATTCCTCCTCTTTGGCCCCGCCCACACCCACTCAGACACAGGGTGTTGCAGCAGCAGCTCAGGGTAAGAAGAAGAAGGGGAAGCGTGGATGAGGTCAGCAGCAGTCACAACAGCAGTCGTCATCCAGTGGTAGCAGTGGACATTCTGTTCACTGTTACAACTGTGGAGGCGCCCATCGCTACACCGAGTGCCAGCAGCTGCTCGATTGGGCGCGGATTACTCGTGGGCTCCCGGCTGCACACGCCCTCCATTCCACGTCCAGCATGTCATTCTCGCCATCCTCCGGACGCGTGGCGGCCACGACAGTAGCTGTTCTTGCTCCCTCACCGGCGAGTAGCAGTGATCCGGACCCATGCGACCGCTCCATCGTTGAGCTCCGACACCTTCTGGTGCTCCGTTTTCAGGGAGGTGCGAGTGTGTTTTCATCATTGGATGGTCCACAAAGTGTCTGTCCGTCCGTTCTTGTGGCTCGTGACGACGCGTGTGGGGGAGCACAGTCAGCATGTGATGATGATGGACCTGACTGTACCGATTGGGTTCATGAGTCTCATCTTTGTGCCCTGCTTCGTTCCTCCCCACTGACGGCTCAGCGTCCCTCTGATGCTGAGTTTTCCATTGTCCATTGTATAGTGACGTCCACCAGTCGTGACTCCGGTGGCACTTGGATCATCGATTCAGGTGCCACTCATAACATGACGTGTCGTCGTAGTGATTTTGTTGTTCTTGGTCCTGTCACGTCTGTCCGTTGCTTCCGTACATGCTCTGGTCAGTCCTTGCCAGTCCATGGTGTTGGGGTTGTATGTTTCAACGGTCCGTCTACCCCCCTGTACCTTTCCGACGTGTTGTTTGTGCCTGATCTTGAGCTCAGCCTGCTTTCTGTGCGTGCCTGCACACTGATGGGTCTCTTTGTGGAGCATGCCACAGACTCAGCGATTGTGACTGCTACTCATACTTGCAGTGTTGTCATTCGTGCCTCAGTCGTAGATGATCTGTATCGCGTCTCTCGGACCTCCTCCCCTTGCTCTCCTTCCTCCTCCGGTCGGGTCTTTGTCACTGGTGTTCTGTCTTCGGAACACCAGCGGTTGCTTCATCGCCGTCTGTGTCACGTGGGCTCCGATACTATGTTGAAGCTCATTCGGACACAGCCAGCTCTCGGTCTTGACGCGGCCTCTTTCGTGAAGACACCCAAGACCGACTGTCTCTTTTGCGCTCAGGGGAAGATGCACCGATGCACCTACCCTGACTCTCATTCCCGAGCGCTTCGGCCTCTCGAGTTAGTTCACTCAGACCTTCTCGGTCCTCTTCCGGTCGAGTACCTCTCTGATCGGGGCCGGTATGTTCTGACTCTGATTGATGACTTTACCCGGATGCGGTGGGTCTACATCCTGCGTCCGAAGAGTGACACCGCCCTTGCGGTTTGACTATGGCTAATGATGGCTGAGCGTCAGTCACGTCACACGCTACATACTTTCCGCTCGGATCGTGGTGGTGAGTTCCTTGGCGAGATGGACGGATTCTTTGCTGAGCATGGGATTTTTCACCAGGTCTCCGCTCTTGCTACTCCTCAGCAGAACGGTGTTTCCGAGCGCTGGAACCGCACCATGGAGGATGCAATTCGCGCTATGCGGTCTGAGTGCGGTCTCCCTGAGTCCTTTGTCTTTGAGGGTTTCTCCTACATGACTTGGGTCCGGAACCGCCTCCCGCACGGTCCGCTTCCGGACCATATTACACCGTATGAGCTCTGGTTTGGACACCGTGCTGACCTTCGTCTCGCTCGCGTCTGGGGATCCCTGGCCTCCGTGTGGTAGACCGAGGACCAGCAGGGGTCCAAGGTCTCACCTCGGGGTTGCTTGTGTGCCTTTGTAGGCATTTCCCCGCAGTCAAAGGCTTGGCGCTTCTGGGACCCTACTCGTCGTCGCGTCATTGAGTCTCGCGACACGCTCTTTTTCGAGTCTCTCACCTACTGTGACCTGACTTCGATCACTGCACTCTCTGCCACACATGTTCCTACCTGTGAGGGTTCTCGGAAGATGGGGGAGACTTCTATGCCAGCGAGCACCTCTCACGAGGCTGATGTGTCCGTTCGAGCCCCCTTCACCTCTTGGTCTCTGGCCCTTGATGACCCCGCGATCATCGCCGTCGGTCCAGAGACCTCGCCCGTACAGCCTGTTATACACCCCACAGGTGCCCCTGCTTCTGTTCCCGCGCCTACTTCTGCGCCAGTACCTGTGTCTGCTGGCACTCCTGTTTCTGTGTCTGCTCTAGTCTCACCTACTTCCGTACCTACGTCTGCTGGCACTCCTGCCTTTGTGTCAGGTCCAGTCTTGCTTGCTCCTGCTGTCATACCCAGCCTTGTGTCCCCCACACACGCATCTCTTCGCACGGCATCACCGGTTGCGTTGCCTCAGCCCCCACCAGCTGTGGTCATGCCTGTCCCTGAGCCTGAGGTGCGCCCCTCAAGCTCAGGTTACTCCCGTGAGCCCGGTGGGCGTCTTCGACCACTGGATTCCGGAGCTCAGCAAGCGTCGGGCCCCACACCCAGGCGCCCCTCTTGCAGCATCGCGAGTGGTGACCTCGGCACAAAGGCCCTAGGCTTGAGTGTCTACACTGAGCTCACAGAGGTACATCCAGCGTGCCCCGTAGGGCACGATGTCGTCCCTCGCGAGTTCCATATCGCTTGTGATGCAGCAGCTCATCTTCTGGTCGTGAGGCCTAGCACCAAGGCGTGTGCCCTTGCCACGCAAAGCTCTCCCTTTATGGCGCCCGACCCGGGCACCCTGAGGGAAGCTCTCTCATCACAGGATGCTGACACTTGGCGCGCTGCCTGCGAGGATGAGCTTTGCGCTATCCGAGAGCATACAGTCTACGAGCTTGTCGACCTTCCGCCTAGGAGGAAGGCTATTCAGGTCAAGTGGGTCTTTTGCAAGAAAGTGAAGCCGGATGGCTCACTGGAACGCTACCAGGCCCGCTTGGTCGTCAAGGGGTACTCTCAGATTGAGGGCGTCGATTACACTGACACTTTTGCCCTTGTCGGCCGCATGACCTCAGCTCGAGCTCTGTTGAGTGTAGTGGCTCAGCATGACTTAGAACTACACCAGATGGACGTGAACAATGCGTTCCTCCATGGCTCTCTGGATGAGGAGATTTACGTGGCTCAGCCACCAGGCTTTGAGGACGGTGACAAGGTCTAGTGCTTGCGCAAGTCCTTGTACGACCTCAAGCACTCTCCGCGGTGCTGGAACCGGGAGATCACCGGCACTTTGACTCATGCGAGGTATGTACATAGCGAGGCAGATCCCTCTCTCTTCATCCTACCGACACCCGAGCGGTTCACCGCCATCCTGGTCTATGTCGATGACCTTCTGATCGTGTCTCCGTCCCTGGAGGCCATGAAGGAGGCCAAGGCTGTCCTTCAGACTGCCCACAGGATGAAGGACCTTGGTCCTGCATCAGTGTTTCTTGGTATGGAGATCGTGCGAGATCGCAGACGTCGGACACTGTTGCTGCATCAGGCCCGATACGCATGAGTCATGGGGGTGCGTTTCAGCGATCTCCTTGGTGTAGTGCCCACCGCTTCCACACCTCTTGCACCCGATGGACAGGATGCCCTGAAGGTGGATGATCCCACACAGCTGGGGGAGGCAGTGGACGCGACCTTGTACCTCTGTTTCATCGGATCTCTGATGTACTTGGCCACTACCACACGTCATGACATTGCTTTCGCTGTCAACCTCCTCGCTCAGTTCTCGCAGGCTCCACCTGCCAGAGCCCTTCACGCGGCTATGCGAGTGGTGCGGTACGTGGTCTCCACATCGTACCTTGGACTCTGCTTTCGTCGGCAGTGTTGATGGTCCTTGACGGCTACACTGACAGCGATTGCGCCTAGAGCCCAGATGGACACAGCCGTACTGGCTACGTGTTCCTGCGCGGTGGTACCACTCTGTCTTGGCGTAGCGGGAAGCAGGGCTGCATTGCACGTAGCTCGTCGGAGGTAGAGTACGTTGCTTTGGGCGCAGGGGCTACTGAGGCGGTATGGTTGCAGTGCCTGTTTCTTGAACTTAGTCAGTCAGTACCCACCATTATGCTTCGTTGCGACAACCAGAGTGCTCTCGCCATTGCGGAGAAATCCGGTGTCTTTCACGCTTGCACAAAGCACATTGCGGTTGAGCATCACTTTGTGCGTGATCTGGTGGAGTGACACGTGATCTCTGTCATGTGGGTTGGCACTGACATGCAGCGTGCTGATTTCTTGACGAAGGCACTACCTCGCGGAAAGTTCGTGTTGGCCATTCGTTCTGTTGGGCTTCGCCCCATGCCTGAGGGTGGTTGAGTGTGGGATGTGTTTCTGTGTCCCATCAGTTTTACACTCACTATTGTACTTGTCCCAGTGCTGCACGTGTATGGACATGCGTACCATCGGGTCATGGGGGAGTGTTGTGATTTATGACGTTCTTGTACAGTCTACTCTGACCACTCGGCCGTGTCCATACTCGTGCAGATCCCTGAGGCGGGTCCTGGTGTCACCGGTGCGATGACTGGCGGCAAACTACCAGCTTGGAGCTGGCCGACTACCGTTCCAGAGCCGCGGACACTGCCGGGACTCCCTGCTAGTTTTTCTGCAGCTTGTAGGAGTCTTTTTGGCGGACTGGCCATGAGCCCAATTTGCATGTTTTTGCATTGCGTGTCTACCGTCTGATGATGGATGCATGCATGTGACCAGTCGTAGCGTCCGTCTTGTGATCTTGTACGTCTAGGTTCAGACGGCGTAGCATTCTGACATGTGTGCGCAGAGTTATGGCCAAAACACTGGTTTTGGGCCGGTCTTAGGACAGCTCTTGGACCGCCGCGTGCAACACCCGCTATGCGCCGCGACAGGTATTTATGCCATGGACCTGTCATTTGTCATTTCTCTCTGTAAATGCTATTGAAGCATACAGACACTTTCCCTTGTGTCCCCTAGCCAAACTCTTGCCGTTGCGTGCACGACTTGTGACTGTCGTCACTGTCTGATCAGGCACTGATGCCTGGTTGTTGGTTTTCTGTTAGTACCACACGGTGACCTCTGGCCTCGTTGCACACTCACCTCATGGTTGCAGGTGACTAACTGGAGAGAGGCAACCCCTGCTGGCATGGCTACACAACGATCCTCATAGCCGGGCTTCTGCACAAGTCTCACATGCCTTTGGCTAGCGTGCATGCGTGTACGCAAAGTTGCTTCGGGTTCAGACTCTAGCCTGTTCTTCTACAGGTTGTTCTCTTCAATGGCCTAGTTTACAGGTTGCAATTTGACAGTGGGTAGTTTGGTTTGGGTCTATTAACTTGGAATGTGGCGAGTGAGATCGAGCTCGTTGCTCGCTCGCTCGCCTCCTCTACACCTGACGGCTACCACCTCGACCTTCGTCACTGGTCGTTTCTCGTTCTCTCCATCCTAACTTCCACGAAAAACTGCCTTTCGTTGCTTGGTGTCTTTCTTGCACTAGCCCAGCTGCTGCTTGCTTGTCTAGCACAGCAGCCTACTGGTATTAGAGCAGCGTGGAAGTAGGATGACGCATTGAAGCGCCGTCGCTCGATTCTGGGACGACTTCGCGGCAGGCCCTCTTGCCGCCGCACCCCAACCATCTCGCCGCTGCACTCTTGCCCCGCTCCCGCACGCTGCCAAGGTCTTACCCTAGGCAGCACTAGGAAGCCCTAGGTGGACCGCCGTACTTGGCGGATTGCTGCCCACGCAAGAGAAGGGGGGGGAGCTGTCGTGCTCGACGGATCGCCACCAACTTACGTGGCGGAGTGTCGCTCACAGGCTGCACCTCTGCACCCCAGGTCCTCTGCACCTTTGCACCTCTGCCGTACTCCAGATCTGCCCCAACTCACGGCCTGAGCAGCAACAAACACCATTGCAGCCGCTGCCCTCACTCTGCCGTACAACAGTCCTCCGGGCAGCAACAGCAACTTCGGCGCCCATCAGCAGCAGCAGCAAGCAGCATTGCAGCAGCAGCACGCACGCTGCCGTGCCACAGGCTTTTGCGTAGCAGCAGTAGTGTTGGCGCCTTCCAACAGCAGCAGCATCTGCGCCTTGCGGCAACAGCAGCAGGCAACATTGCAACAGTAGCACGCACGCCACCGTGCCACAGGCCTTTGCATAGCAGCAGCGTCGGCACCTTGCAGCAGTAGCAGCATCGGCGCCTTGCGGCAGCAGCAGCAGGCAGCATTGCAGCAGCAGCACGCACACGGTTGTGCCACAGTAGCAGCAGCAGCAACAACAGCGCCTTGCAGCAGCATCAGCAGCAGCAGCGACGTTGTCAACCTCAGCAAAGGCTGCAGTGCTGTGCATTTTCGCAGCAGCCGCCAACGACTGCCGTGATCAGCCCTGCAACTGCACCACCACGCACGCTACAGCGGTGGTGGCGGCTGCCCAGCAGCACTCTCTCTGCATCAGTATTGGAAGCTGTCGCGCACGCACCACCGTGGTGGAGCAAGCCAAAATTGCTTCCTCAGACGTGCCGGGTGCAGCATCACCCGGCGAGCACCACGAGGAACATTTGGCGCGTCAGCCCCCGCCTTCGCCACCGGCTATGCGACAAAGTTCGGTAAGCCCTCCCTCCCTTGGTACCTCTGGGGGGATTGAGCAGCCGCACAACACCACTGCTGCGTCGCCGCACTCAACTTGGCGTCAGGAGGCGGTAGAGCTCGCTCGCACCTTCACACGTACCGCATCCGCTGTGATAGACGCGGCAGCTGCAGCTGCTGCCACCTTTGCTGCCACAGCTAGAGCAGCACGCGCCCCTGCATCAACGTCAGCTGGCCGTGCCGCTGAGTCCTATACTGAGGCAGCCGTTGTAGCTAGACCATTGGCTGCGGCAGCTGGAGACATTGGGACACAGCTTGCGGTAGCCGCATCAGTTGTGGCTTCTGTAACAACTTCTACAGCTTCTGCCGTATCCATTGCAGCTACGGCCATTCGCACTTCCACAGCCGTCGCTGTTGCAGCATCCGCATCTGCACCCTCCGACATCACCACACTCGTCACAGCGGCCGTCATTGCGGCGGCGATCCTTCCGACCGTTGGTGCCGCCTTCACCACAGGCTGCCTGGCACTGATTGTGCCAGTTGCATCTTGCGTCTCTGTGCTCTCTGTTGTAGCTGCTTCCATTGTCCCACCTATTCTTGCTGTTTTGCGCAGCCCCTCACACGCCTCGTGAGGTCTCCTGGTCTGCATCTCCCTTCTCCTGCCCTCTGTCTCTTTTCTCTGTGGTGGCTTGTCTGTGTGACTTGGGTCGGGCTGTCTTGCAGCACTTATCCACCGTGCCTAAGGCATTGCCAGTTTTCCCACGCCCACTGGGGCGGGGGAAACTCTGCCGAAATTTTCTCGGCAGGGCCCATTAGTCGTCACCATGCCTGGTGACGACGAGTCGGTCATAGCAGACCTTCAGCGCCAGCTGGCCCTCGCTCGCGACGCTAAGCGTGATGCTCAAGAGCGTCTCAAAGTCACCAATGACAATGGCGCCGCCTTTGCAGATGAGGTGGCAGCGCTTGTGCTCAAGCGGCTGCCTGCTGCCTCTGTCCTGCCANTCTTTTCTCTGTGGTGGCTTGTCTGTGTGACTTGGGTCGGGCTGTCTTGCAGCACATATCCACCGTGCCTAAGGCATTCCCAGTTTTCCCACGCCCACTGGGGCGGGGGAAACTCTGCCGAAATTTTCTCGGCAGGGCCCATTAGTCGTCACCATGCCTGGTGACGACGAGTCGGTCATAGCAGACCTTCAGCGCCAGCTGGCCCTCGCTCGCGACGCTCAGCGTGATGCTGAAGAGCGTCTCAAAGTCGCCAATGACAATCGCGCCGCCTTTGCAGATGAGGTGGCTGCGCTTGTGCTTAAGCGGCTGCCTGCTGCCTCTGTCCTGCCAGCTGGCTCCTCTGCTGGCACTGGTGCCGGTGTCTCTTCCACCCCACTTGGTGCCAACTCTGCTGCCTCAAACCTTGCTATCACCCCATCTGCTGTCCCTCCTGTCGCAGTCTCCCGCCAGCATGACTTCTTCTCCCAGCCTCCTGTCCTTTCTACTGGACTTGCCTTCTCTTCCTGGGAGACCCGGTTCAGTGCATGGGCTCAGGGAGAACGTCTGTGGGAATGCTGATTCCCTGCCACACCTTCCTTCACCCTTGTTGCTGACGTGTCTGCTCGCGCTGCTCGCGCTGTTCGCGCCCTCATTGCTGCTGCCCCTGAGACAGTTGTCGACGATGTTGGCACTTATAATGCTGACCCCGCTGTTCAGCGTCTGGCTGACCCAGTCGGTGCGTACACCATGCTTCGTCGGCGCACGACAGTCACAGGTCAGGCGGCGCAAAGTGCCCTCATCGTTCAGTTCAACACGCTCTTAATGCGTGCGGACGAGTCGGCCGACGCCTACTGGGCACGTGGGCTCAAGCTGCTTTGCGAGCTTGGCGAGGCCGCACCAGGTCAGGTATCTGCTGTGCACACCATGGTCAACAGGTTGATCCCTGAGCTGTCCGACCTTCTCCGTGATGTCAAAGCAGACGAGCTGCAGCGGCTTGCCTCCCAGCCTGTTCCACCCAAGTCCCCTCCAGGCATTGGTGCCCTCTGGGACTTTGTCGCTGAAAGGCTTGCAGCCTGGTGGACGAGCCTCCAAAACAAGCGCCTTCATCGCACAACAGTCTCAAGGGTGGCCGCCGTCTCCATTGCCACCTCCGCTTCTTCCTCTGCTGCTACATCGACCTCATCTCCATCCTCTTCTCCTTCCTCTTCTACCTCTACGGCCACGGCCCTTTCCTCCCAAGGCTGTGGACGTGGACGCGGTCGTGGGCAAGGCAAGGGGAAGGGAAAATCTGCTGCGCCGTCGCGTGCTCCTGGTGAGGTGGTGTGCTCGAACTGTGGCTCCTCTGAGCATTCCGCTCGTAAGTGCCGTGCACCCCCTGACGACGTCCGCCTCGCACGCGCCATGCGTGCTCATTGGGCGCGCACCAGCGGGTCCTCTTCTTCTTCCATTGTCAGCTCCAGCTCTAGCTCCAGCTCTACTTCGTCTGCCAGTTCCTCCCCAGCTCAGGCCTACCCCGCCGCCGATGTCGCCGGCGTCCATCCGCCTGTCCTCTACCCTTGGGGCTGGCCGCTGACCTATGGAGCACCCGCCATCTCGGGTCCACCTTCCTCGGCCTACATCCCTCCTCCGTGGATCGCCCCTCCCTCGAGCGCGCCTGCTCCATCGTCTGCTGCCTCCGTCGACGGCGAGTGCCAGCTCGAGCAGTCTCTCCTTCAGCGTCTTCACCTTTGTGATCAGGGAAGTGAGAGTGTGTCTTCGTTGGCCAGGGGTCCTGCCTGTCAGACTGACACCGTCCTTCGTGGGGACCCCCTCGGTCATGTCCTTGGGTTGCCATCCTCGTCTGTTCCGTGGGTCGAGCACTGGCAGTCTGTCGTTCTCCCTCATTGTCTTGCTGCCTGTGCCTCGTCCCCGCCCTCCGTCGGCACTGTCGCCACCTGTGGAGTCCTTCCCTGTGTCCGTGTCTCTGGTGGCTTCTGGGTCCTTGACTGAGGAGCCACCCATCACATGACCTCTGTTCGGTCCGTCTTTTTCTCCTTGGGTCCTGTCCGCTTTGTTCACTTTGTGCGCACTGGTTCCGGCCAGCTCCTTCCCGTCCAGGGCGTTGGTGTTGTCCGCTTTGTCGGTCCCAGTGGCGTGCTGTTTCTGCCTGATGTTCTGTTCGTGCCTTCTTTGGAACTCAGCCTGCTGTCGGTGACGTCCCTTGACGATCAAGGCATGGATTTCTCAGCTAGTCAGGGGGTGGGCATTGTCCGTCTTCGCTCTTCTGGTCGCGTCGTCTTGCGGGGGTTTAAGTGTAACAAGCTGTATCGTGTCCCCCTTCATGCCCCCTCTGCACCCGCTGTTGGCTAATCTCTTGCTCACGTCGCGCCTTCCCTTTCTCCTACTGATATCCAGCACTTGCATCGCCGTCTTGGCCATGTGCACACTGATACTATCATTAGCATGCTTCTCATTCAGCCCGTTGTTGGCTTGTCCCCCTCCACCTTCCCTGCGCCATGCCCCTCTGACTGCCTGGACTACGCCCAAGGCAAAATGCATCGTTCTCCCTTTGCCTCTTCAGACTCCCAGTCCACTCACCCTCTCGATCTTGTTCATGCCGACGTCATGGGGCCTCTTCCCCATGACTTTCTTAGGGGGGTCGGGCGTTACGTTCTGTGCCTTACTGACGATTTCTCTCGTTTTCGCTGGATCTTCGCTCTTCGCCAAAAGAGTGATGTTGCTTCTGTCATCGCGTCATGGCTCAGTCTGGCTGAACATGCGTGTCAGCTTTCATTGCGCGTCTTTCGCTGTGATCGTGGCAGTGAGTTCCTTGGACCCACCGCCCGGTTTCTTGAGTCCCAAGGGGTGTGTCTGGAGACCTCGACTCCCTACACACCTCAGCAAAATGGTGCTCCTGAGCGTTGGAATCGGACCCTTGCCGATGGTATCCGCACCCTTCTGTCTGAGTCTAGGCTCTCCCCTCTCTTTGCCTTTGAGGCCATGAGCTTTATGACCTGGGTGTGGAATCGCATCCCTCACGGTCCTCTTCCCCGTACCGTTACGCCCTTTGAGCGCTGGTACGGCTCTTGTGCTGACCTCCGACTGGCTCGCGTCTGGGGTAGCATTGCGTCTGTCTGGCTCCCAGAGGACCTCCGCGACGGGAAACTCTCCCCGCGTGGACGTCTCTGCCCCTTCTTGGGCGTTTCCTCCCAGTCGAAAGCCTCGCGCTTCTGGGACTCAGAGCGTCAGCGCGTCATTGAGTCCCGGGATGCCTTGTTCTTCGAATCAGTGTTTCTCCGTGACCTCGATCGTCACTCGTCCGCTGCCTCCCTGCTCCCGCTCTCTCGGTTGCGGGGGGAGGTTGGCCTTGCAGTCCCATCTGCCCCTGCCGTCCTTACTGCTGTCCCGTCTCAGTAGCCTTCACCCTTGGAGCGTTCTCCAACGGCCGGCACTGCGACTCCACCATCGTCCCCCCCTTCGGTGTCATCTAGCTTGCTTGGAGCTCCGTCATCCCCTGTGGTGTCCTCATATGTCCCTGTTGAGTCCGTCTCTGCCGCACATTCCGCTGTGTCCCCATTCAGTCCGCTCACTCCCATTGTACCCAGTCCACCTAGTGCTCCTCCACGCCCTGCACCCATCGAACCTTTTGCTCGCGGCGGCCGCCTGCGCGCGCTTCCCTCTCGCTCCTCTAGTACTACAGCGTCCTCTGTCCAACCTTCGCATACCTCGTCTGGACAGTCCCCAGCGCTGCCGACTGGTATGGACGCTCTGGGCCTAGCCACAGGAGTCGTGCATCCTAGCTCTGTCCTTGGGTACACACTGCTCACATCCAAGCACGAGCGTGCGCTCAAAGCAGCCATCCTTGGGAGCATTACCGAGTGCAATGCAACGGTTGCCGCTCCGCCGCCATCGCCTGACCCGACAACTATTCGCCAGGCACGGGCAGCGCCCGACTCCCAGCAGTGGGAGTCTGCCATGCGGGACGAGCTGAGAGCCCTGGATGACCACGCGGTATACGAGCTGGTTGATCTCCCACCAGGCCGCAAGGCGATTGATGCCCGCTGGGTCTTTCGTCGTAAGTACAAGCCTAACGGCGAGCTCGACAAATACAAGGCCCGACTTACAGCAAAGGGGTTTTCTCAAGTCCCCGGCGTTGACTTTGACGAGACTTTTGCTCCCGTTGGATGCTACACCACAGCTCGAGTCCTCCTGAGCCTTGTCGCACACCACGACTGGGAGCTCGAGCAGATGGATGTAAACAATGCCTTTCTACACGGTCGGCTGGATGAGGAGATTTACATGGTGCAGCCTCCAGGGTTCTCCGACGGCACCGATCGAGTTTGGAGACTGCGAAAGGCCCTCTATGGCCTCAAGCAGTCACCACGGTGTTGGAACCA
>SZWC01017150.1:0-24986 GCA_023375785.1 Penium margaritaceum
GGGGGGGGGGGGGGGAGAGGGCCGGTGGGTAGGGGGCAGCCACCCTTTTGTGCTAAGAGGACAAGGTGGAGGCCATCGGCTGCCACCCTCTCTCCTCTCACAAACATGAATAGTCCTCCAAACAACAGACTGTGAAGGGAGGGAATATCTTGGTGCAAAACCGCCGGACATGCGTCACAAGTGACAACTTTGAACCATACCGTACTGACTGGCATATTCGCTCCCTTTTTTTAAGGAATTTTAGAATTGTTGTATTCTCCTATTTTACCCCATTTTTGAATTTCTGTGGGAACCGTTCATCCCACACCTCAGGGAATCTAAAAACATCTGAATTCGTCCACTGTTCATATCTGCTACACGCTACATACTGTGTGCTCTCGGACAAAGGTTCAAACATCGATCTCGAAGCATCGTGCGAGCATCGGACGGCCGCGCGCACTCGCAGCTGCACAGAGTGCGAGTGCGCTCGACCATCCGATGTGGACGTGACGCCAGGCTGGTTGCGAGGCTGCTTCCGTTCAGCTAATGTCGCTGTATTTTTCCAATGTGACCAAATGACAATGGCTTTTGAGCCCAATTTAACAGATGATTTTTTGTCAAACGGTCTGGGCGAAAAAAGCATGTTTTGACCGCCGAATTTCATAAAGAACTCGCCCATGCAAAAACGAATTTTTTAAGGAACGCATGGGAGAACAAAAATAATTATTTGGAGCGAATATGCCAGTCAGTACGGTATGTCAGAAGTTATTCAAAGTCATGCGTAGCACAACTTTGACATTATAATGGAAAAACTCGTACAAAACCACAAGCTGGAGATCCAACCCCCTTTTTGAGAGAATAATGGGGCAAGGAAAAAATCAGAAATCCCCCCCGAAGATTGTGATTCTTTGATTTTTCATGCAAAAGGTCGTCAATGATGATTTCCCTAGAGTGACATGGAGTAGAAAAACCATCCATCAAGCTCTACATGCCAACTCCGGCAAACTCCAACAAAAAATGAGTACATGAGCTGGAGTTTCCACCCATTACACGGGTAGCCACAGACAAAAATGACCAGCTTCCACCCATTTTTAACTACCACATTCCACAACATTGTCAGTGCAAGCACCAAGGTAGTAGCACCATAGAAGGTGTGTGTGGCCCAATTCTTGATGATGACAAGCCCACAGTTCCAGCAGGTGACTGCTGGTGGGATGTGAAAGCTGCCGATGCCCTATTCTCCTTGCCCACGACCTTTGCCCCGTCCTTGGCCATGGCCACCACTGCCACAACCAGCACCCTGGGTGGAGTGTGCTACGGCCCTAGAGGTGGTAGACGGGGCAGAGGCAGTGGAGGACGTGGCGGTAGATGAGGAAAAAGATGTGGTCACTGCCGCCATAACAGTGCGTTGGAGGTATTTTTTCTGCAGATTGTCCACCAATCTGTGAGACGACCCGCTATGAACTCGTAGAAGGAGCCAATGCTAGGGGGTGCGTTGGGTGGAACACGCAAGTAAAGATCAGACAGCTTGGCGATCAGATCAGCCACAATGGAGAGACAAGCAGAAATCTGGACAGGCATGGCTTTGTCAAAGTCACGGAAGAGACATAGACTGCAGGCCTAATGTGCATCAATAGATTCATCTATCCTCATGCACAACTGGTTAAACTGGACAGTGAGAGTGCTCTGGGTGAAATGACTTGTGATGGTTTTGAAATGGCAAAGGAGGGAGTAGGTTCCAAGGGGGTCGGCAGGAGTGTGTCATGCCTTGTCAGTATGATACATGCCAATGTCATCAAGAAGATCATTAATTCTAGCAACGCGTGTCCAGCATGCACGGCCTGAGTGGGAGAGGGATGAATGGAGGTGTGGCAGAGGGATGAGCAGGAGAGTAGTAATCCCAGAGGAGCTCACCTTGTGCCCAAGAACTGAACCGTGTATCCCATGAAAAACAGGTCAGTTTGGGTGTGAAATGAGGTGGTTAGGTTTCAAAGTCCTGTCGTTGCGGTAGTAACAGTTGTGATTGGAAGAGGCCTGGACATGGAGAGGTGTTGTAGGATTGCTGGTAGTCTCCCCCACAGTAGTAGACTCAGAATTGGAAGCAGCACCCCTAGCATCCCCAGCAGCCACATCACCTCCATAGCCCCCAGAGCCCCCAACACCCTGCAGCACATACAACACCAGAAAAGGAGGGCATGGAGTGAAGACCCTCCATGACTATGTCCACTACAGCAGTAGCCATCTTGGTCTTGGCATCGAAGTTGCAGTGAAGGTCTTCTTGGAGACGGCGAAGATCAGCCTGCGCCTCATGGAGGGCTACTTGCAAGGCCTCGATAGTGTCTGTGACCTCAAGCATAATGCGTGGAAGGGAGTGCAAACGGAAGAGGTACGGATAGTGAATAGTGCAAAGTGCAGGATGAAGTGCTCACCACTCTAATGCCGCAAGAGAATAGAGAAGAGGGGAGGTATGACTGCTGCTGTATTGAAAGTGAGCACGGAGATCCAAGCTGGGACAAAAGCAATAGCTGCTGCTACAGACGCATAAAAAATACTGATGCTGGCGTGATGTGAAAGAGTCTGCTGCTCCCCAGTGGGAGTGAGGACTGTAGCCGTAGTGGATGTGCGGATGGAGCTGAATGTGCCTGAGATAGTTTAAGCCGCTGTGGCGGTTGCAGTGGCAACAACAGATGAGGCAGCAACTACGTATCCATCAATGTTGGTGGTATCAGCTGCCAGAAGAGATTAGGAAGAAGTTGCTTCAGTGTAAGCAGCTGTAGCACCCCCAACCACCGTACATGTGGGAGCCTTGCTGGCTCTGGTTGTGGGATAGAATGTGGCCGCTGCACCCCACTGTTGGGTCAAGAATAGCCCCAGAGAGACCGAGAGTGTCACAATGTGAGGGAAGCAATGTACACGTCCTGGTTGCTCAGGTTCACTGGTCGCGCTGACTGGAGAGGTGTTGGATGTTCCATCTAGATGAGACTGTTGCTTGGGCGAACACACCCCTGGAGGGGAATCGGGGATGCACTCAGCAGCGTACACCAATGTATCAACCTCTCAGTCTCTCACCTCCTCAAAACAAAGGATTTCCTCATGCTAGTACTTGATTGAGAGATAATGTCCAGAGGGGAACATTGGCGTCTTTCTCTTCTGGCCACACTCAACGGTCGGCATCCAACGGCATTCGAGTGAGTCCGTGTGCTGCTGTATTTGCATGATTTTCTAGTAGTTGCACGTGCTGTCGGAGGAATGCTGTGAGATTGGTGAGTCAACCATGAGGGACTAAGAGCGGCAGTAGGATGCTGTTTTGTTGTTTTTTTCACAGTCTTAGGGAAACATATGCACCATTTCCCGAGGTCAGGATTCACCATGTGAGAGGAGCCTTGATTTATGGCCAGCTGGTGCTGTTGTTACTCTGGTTGCGACTTCAGAAAGACACTGCTAATGCTGTTACCACTGCGCCTGCAGCTGCAGCTGTGGCCACACATCGATAATGACGCTGCTGTTGCAGTTTGCAAAGGGTCGTGGCGATATTTATGTGATCTAAAAATGAGGGTTCCAAGAGACGAGTGCTTAAGCCTGACCAGAAACGAGTGAGAAGAGGTGTCGTTCTTGAGGAAGGTTTGGATACAGAGATAATTTTTTCTATTGAGGTTCCCATGGGTAGATGAGCGCATCGCCCCGCTTCGTTGCTTGGGAAACTACTAGGAGGGAAGGCTAGACAGCCCCAAGGCCACCTTTGTTCTTGGATTTTATGGGAGTGGGAAGGGAAAAACAGACAAAGACAAGTGCTAGAGGGGTCATGAATACTGTATAAGGAAGAAAAATAAGGGTAGAGGGTCAGTTTGATGCACGTGAAAATGAGTTGGTGGACATTTATAAGAGGATAAACGGAATCTGGACACACACTAGGCATTGAATTTGACAACCTTGGATTGAGCTGATGCAAGGGATGTTCTCCAAACATTTCCAACAGCTTGCAAATGCTTGAATTTGGGGTTCTTAGGGTGATAGGGGATAAGGGAGGCGCTAAAATCATGTCCAATGATGCACAAAGGTTCAGAAGGGAGCATATAAGGTGTGGAGGTAACCTCAGGGGAGTGGAAACTGAAGGAGAGGAGGTGTATTTTCTATAGCTCGTGCAAAAACCATTTTGTTGAGTTGTAGCACAGAAAATTGGGGAAGAGAGGGAGATTCCTAGCAACGAAGTGGGAAAGACAATGAAATCATTGGCATCATTGACCAAGGCATGAGGTCAGAGAAGAATACGGATGCCCATAACTCATGCTTAGAATATACCGACAATGGGCTCAAGAACACGAATAAAAGAGAAGGGCCACAATAGGAGAACTCTGATGAACCCTAGGGTGAGAGGATTTCATCCGTAAGAGACCTATTGAGTAGAAAATAAGAACAAGTAACAAATTTAAGGAGTTTGACCCATTTAATGGATGTCCGAGGCAGTCATAGGTGGGACAAAGTGAAAAACAAGTAGTATTCACTAAGGGAAGCATAATCCTTTTCAAAATATGCAAAATGTGACAGAGGATGCGGTGCCGCCGGCGCCACGAGGCTCAAATGGGGATCTCTGGACTGTGTGTGGTTGGACAGGATGACTTGAGGTTCAGCGACTCTCGAGCACCGCACTTTTGGCATTTTCGTCCAAGGATTCCATCCAAATCCATTACAAGGGATCTTGGTATGTAATGCATACTGATGAACATGATAGAATGAATGATGCAATGGCGGGAAATGAGTTCATTTATTAGCATCCATTGTTCTTCTTGAACAATGGATGCTAATATGCTGGTCAGTCAAAATCCAAGTTGATTAGTCATGACCTTTTTGTTGAAAAGAAGAAGAGGGATTGGGCATACTTACTGAAGGCATATTGGTCTCTTTCATTTTGGGGAAGGGCGGGCATGGAATAAATAAGGTACAAAACAACATCGCGATCCTTGATAGTACAGAGTACAGAAATATAACATTTGAGTGGCGATTTTTTTCGACCTTTTCCAGTCCCTCGGTCGTAACAAGAGGATCTCCTAAATACCATAACGATATCAGAGATTTTATCGAGACACCTATAAATGTTAGATCACGTGTAAAGTGGGAGTTTTTCATCTGTGGTGGTAGTCTGCCTTGAGTACAGAGTATTACAATAATATTCCATTAATTGCATAACAGAATGGAATTTAAGATTTTCATGCGTACGTCTTCATTTCATTGATTCACAACGGGTAAGGTTCCCGGTTCTCAGAAATATTTTGGATTCCCGGTTCCGGTTCATGTGGTGGAACTGGATTCAGGGATCTTGCAAAAGATTTGTGAATCCTAAGGATTTGTGGATGTTTTCCTGTTCTTCTAGACCATGCCAGTCTACTTTGTGACATGTCCAAATTATGATTTATTTCCCATGAAATTCTGTAACACCAACATCTCGTGACTCTACATATTTCATCATCATGTTACTTCCTGAACATGAATATCAGGCACAGGATAATGAGTGTTTCATGTGTCTCCCTTTCCTTTGCTTTGCCACATGCATGTTTCATTACCTTTCTATAATGAAGTTTCAAGTACATTTCCGGGCTTGCATAAAAATTCCCAGCTTCATTAACTAGCATCAACAAGAGTCCTGAAGTGAGGACAAACATGGATGCACATAGACAAGTGTCGAATAGCGGTTACAAGCATTGAGAAGTGTGTACGAGCGACCACAAGTGTCGAAGTGCCAACAAGTGTTGCTGAGAGTTGATGAGAGTTGATGTGTGTCGACGAGCATTGAAAATCATAAAAAAGCAGCAGAAATCATAGAAGTGGAAAAAACGATCTTCAAGTATCCACAAGCAAAGAGGAGCATTGATGCACGTCGGTGAGATTCCACTCATGTCAACAAGTGTTGGCGCATGCCAAAAAAAATAAAGCATCTTCAATCATCCCACAGTCTTCATTTCCCTAATGCACAAGTTTTTTTAGTGACCACGTTCCCCTAGTCATGTATTTTTGTTACTTCCACTGCCTACATTAAACTAGAATAGACACCACTTAGCTGGCTGTACACATTCACAGCAAGAAAATGCTTGATTTCAGCACGTTGCTGGCTGCAATATACATCAGAGATAGAAAATTTAAAGGAAGGGAATCAGAAAATGCAGAAGTACAGAACATTTTTATGCATGATAAAATAGAAGCACATGCAATATGAAAGTAGGTTGCAACCTCCATAATGTCATCATCCTCCACCTCTCTATCTCCCTCCTCATCCTCCTTGCTCTCTTCATCCTCCTCGTTCACAAACAGGATCAGCCCCTCCATCTCTTCACAAGCTACTCCCACCATCTCGTCCTTATAGGATTTGCAGCACAGTTCTTTGATGTGCTCCTCTTCCCAATGGTAATCCTGAGACACAACACCGTGTGGTGAAACTCGGAAGTCAAGAAAAGACTGCTCATTGATACAAATATTCATTGTTGAAAGGTTCTCCGCTGTCTAATGTGTCAACGACTACTGGAATTCCATGATGATGTGCCTTCCAAGAGAGAAAAGTAGATCAGAGGGTGTGGAATTGGTAGGAACAACAAGAACGTCCACACCAGCAAAGAATAATGACGGAAAGTGCTTCTGATTTGTTTTTGGCAGTGCCGCAGGACCTTGAAAGTTTGGGGTTTTCTTGGCAGCTTGGCCCAGATGTCTACCTCCACCTCCAAGGTGGATATCTTTGCCTGCCCTGGGGGATGGCCTCCACCTCCTAGATCCTGTCCTTCTGCGGATCTGCCAGAGCCAGCTCCAACAATGCTTCATCTTTGGAGGGAAGATTGGGACGTGGGCGCAGCTGAAGTGCACCTGCTGCCTGATGTTGGACCTGCTGCTGGCTGTTTTATGTCCCCGTTGATGTCCTTCCGGCTATCTGTGCTCAGCACATTGCTGCTGGTTCTGCTGTGCACCCTGCTGCTGCTGCCACAAACACTGCTGCTTTTTCTGCACTTCCAATGTCTAGTTTGATTGTGAGATATCTGTCCCTGCCCCGGCTCCTGTGTTTGCTGCTGGTTTTTCCTCTGCTTCTACCGCCTCTAGTGCTGTAACCACCGGTCATGGTAAGGACACAGGAGTACCACCACCTTCACATGAAGTTTTGCTTCAGGTTTTGGGTGTGTTCAAGATGCAATAGCCAAAATTGCGGGTCTTCTAAGATGACTAGGGCATGGTGGTTGGTGCATAGCCATGCATGTTTTTCCAGCTTCTCTTCAACATCTGTGAAGCTGTCCTTGAGTTCCAGGAGCAGCTGCTCCTTGGCATCCAGTCGGCCCTGTGAATCACGCCTCCTACTCCTGTCACGCGCCGACACTGCCTTCACCTGCCACGTTTCCAACTTTTCAATCATGTACTTATATAATGGAATGAAAAGGTTCAAATTTGGGTTCGTGGTGCCACTAATGCTGTAAGTGTACAACCTAAATGGCTTGAGGATCAAAATGAAGAGTGCGTCCACTCGTCACGTGAAGATGCCAGTGCATAATCCTCGCTGCCATAGCCTTCAAGCAGCTGTTGTAGGACAGGATTCAGCCCAAACACCAGCTGCATCATGTTAAGTGTTTCATTCCATATTGTATCAGTTTCTCAAACAGGTATCTCAAACCTGCGGCTGTGGCACTGTTAATGAGTTATTGCTCCCTCCAGGTGGAGTGGTTCACAAACACTAAAATGTTTCGTGATTTTCTTACAATGTCCTCCACCTCTGGGTGGCCCAACAATTCCTTGACTGCCAAATTCATGACATGGAATGAGACTCTCGGGTAGCAGTGAGGCCTCAGAACATGGAATACTAATTTTTTAAATCATTCTTTCATTCATGCTCTCATTTTCACCTATGAGGCAAAGCATGGAGTCAAACAACCCCAATGCCCTCAAGTTCCCTGATCGTGCGTTGTGACTGAGTGGCATTGCAGGAAAGGTCAAGGCCATTGTCTTCACCTGGAAATATGTGATCCAGAGGGCCATGATGCCCATGTGCTTCATATCGTTCTCCATGATCACAATCTTCCTGCTGATCATCATGCAGTCAGCAAGATCAGCTGCTGGGTTGGCACGCCAAAAGGCTCTCCGCAACCAGTTGGACTCCATGGAGAAGAAGCTTCAGCTTTTTTCAATGATGTCTCCCCAGATGTATCTTTGGTAGTACATGTTGTTGTAAACTGCACCTATTGCCGGCACGTCCTTGCCAAGGTTTGCCGGATGCACATCCACAGCTGCCACTGTCTCAGCTGCCACAGACACTGAGTTGGCGGTTGCAATACCCTACTTCCTGATTAATTTGTTCCAAAAAGAAAAAAAAATCAGGTTGTAATCTTGAATTTTCCTCCTTGGAATCAATATATGGTTTCGTTCTGGGCAAAATTGGGTTGGACCATTGTGGTAATTTTTTCTGCTTATCCTTTTTTTGGTGAAAATTCCATCTTGACATCCGGCAAGCGCATGTTCAGAGAGATCTGAGATTCTGAACTTGCGAACGGATTCACGACAATGGTCAACAGTTGGGCGTCAACCGTTGCACCTGTGTATTTGTTCACAACCATGCTGCACAGCTGTTGGACATGCTCGCACAATTTCTCCACTTGAAGCAACATGCAGCCTAGAGGAATCACACATCCACCATGGCCTGCTGACAGCGACAGAGCAAACAAAAACCATGGCGACCCTCACATCATGCTTCTACAAAATATCAATGGAGGAGCACCTAGAGCGGATGGCACGTGCGCTGGCTCCACCCAAGCCAGCATTCCCTCCCAGAACTTGACATGGTCCTGGAAGGCCGAGGAAGCACCACCTTGTACTTCCCCTGTCTGTTGCTCCACCCAAGTTGACCATGCCCACGGGCACAGACATTAGCCACGATCTGCATGAAAGCATCCACGAACCCCTCCCTCGCCACAAAGGCGTCGTGTTTTTTTATGGAAATTCCAAGGATGAACCAGATGATGGTGATGCTGAAGCAGCTCCCGCCAGGCCCTCATTTTCTACCACATGCAGCAATGCCAAAAGTGGCATTCCCAAAGACTGACATGATGCCATGGAATGCGCCACCTTCAAGGCACTGCTGGACAAGCTCAAGGAAAATGAGGTTGCTGATGCAGCAGCCATCATTGCTGATACCATCAACGATGTTTTGCAGCTGCTGCCAAAACCCCCAGCACCGCCAATGTCTTCATCGACCGAATCCACAGCCAAAAAAGGAAACTACATGGAATGGTACGGATCGGGCCACGTTCCCATCATCTATGCCACTGTCGTCCAAACGGGAGTGTGGTGAAAGCGATCCATGACCTCCGCAGCACCTACCACATGCAACACCAGCTGTCCATCTGCAAAAAGCTGGTGCCATGTACCCTCCGTGGTTGGTACGAGCCTGGGAGCAACCGTCTATGTTCCATCTACATTCCTGCGCTTGCACAATTGCTGGATACGCCTTTAAAAAAAGCTGCAAATTCAGATTCACACATGTAGGGATGTCGTGGCTGCAAGTCCTACTTTGCAGAGCATCCAAAGATGAAGAATGTGAGTGTGCGTACACTCATCCGCATGCACGACACAAGAATCCTACACTCCAGCATCACTTTCCAGGAGAAGATTCAATCCATCCTCTAGGAGCGTGGAGTACATGCAATCAATGGTTGCGACATTTCGGACTCCTTCAGTCAAAGATGGTGCTGCAAATTTGTGGCCGACGAGCTTGCATGTTCTTGGAGATGCAGCACGATTGCTTCTCCGAAGCTTCCCAAGGACTGGGAAGCTTGTGCAGATTCCATGCTTAAGCGTTCTACATTTTCTTATCGTGTGAATCACATCCATGACTTCATGGTTGTGAATGCGGACCACAATGGAGTGCAGCTGATTTTCCAAACCACACTAGACGTACGCATCCAAGGGTTTGTAGGAGGTGCATGTGTGCGGAAAAGAAGACAAGATGCAAGTCACTGAAGTCATTGCATCTTCCCTCGACGGGGAGATGCTCCCCCTGCAGGTCATCTGGACATGCAAGACAAACACCTGCCATCTACTCAGCAAGCAAAGTGACCACTCAGGTGGCACTTCATGCACACGCCCAATCACCGGGCGAGCGTGGAGACCACCAAAGACTGCCTCCTCATGATCTTGGAGCCATATATCATTGCATAATTCAAGGATCAATGAATCTCCCCTGACCATGCTAGAATCTTACTCATCCTGGATGCATGGCGACCCCATGCATCCGAATCATTTTGAGTATGGGTGAAATTTTTCCTTGGGTAGTGCTGCTGTACTTCCGTGCATGGTGTACCTTGAAGCTGAAACCGGCAGACGTGGGACTGAAACGTCCGTTCAAGGTGGGTGTCTAACCCACAAGTTATACAACTTGTGGGTTAGACAGCAGCTGTCCAAGAGCAATACCGTCAACCTCGGCATGCGCCACATCAAGGACACAGCCATATCCTGGATGGCGTCTGGTGGGGTCGTCTGGCCGTACAAAGAAAGCTTGTCCACAACGTATGGTGCCATAGCGGGCTTACCAAAGTGTTTGACCCAGCATTTGCATCCCTGGAATCCACGGATTACCTGAATTTCATGTCCAAACCAGAGATGCAGGGTTTCGAGGAAAATGATCATGTTGTGTAATTTTTCATTCCACGTCTGTCTTTGTGCCCTCTTTCAGTCTCTTGCTCTATTGCTTGCTACTTCACTCAATTTCTCTCTCTCTCTCTCTCTCTCTCTCACTCTCTTGCTCAAAATGTTTGAGCACATGACGTGCAAGCAAAGGTGTCCAAAACCGGACAAAATCAAAGAACATGAGCGAAACTGTGTGAAATCGAGCCAGAACACCGATCATAAAGTCTAGCATACCCTACTTTCAAACATGTTCAAAGACATGACTTCAATTATTAGACTGTATTTGGTTTAGCCCTAAATATATCCACTATGTAGCCCAAGAAATGAAATTGTCGTTTCCCAATAATTACTTGATTACGAAATCATCGGGCAGCATGGTACGCAGATTTGCGGCTCCTTACTGCTCCTCCAGCACCAAGTGCTTAGCGTTGTGCTTTGACAGCACGTGTTTCCACGTGACAGACATGGTGTCATCATTGTCGGCTTAGTTTTTTGGGCAGAGGCTACACTGGGCACGTGGACCCTTTGGGGGATGGCTGAGCTTGTCAAAGTGGATCCACACTGAACTCGGCTGCTTCGCTGTTTCTGTTTATCGCCAACCTCCTCCTTGTCACAAATTTCATTGTTGTCATCAAGCCCGTCCAATTCCCTCTTTGAAGTCACAGCAGCAGACTTCACTTCAGCCATTGCGGGTGGGTTGTGCACCTTTGAATGAGGCTAAGTGCCATAGAAGAGCACCAAAGAGGACTTCAGGTTGTGTCTGAGCAGCTCCTCAGTGCTCTCCACGTAGCCCACCGGTCCACGTACGGTGCTATCCACTTAGCACACCTGTCACAGACAGTTGTCAGACTTACCACCCCTCGGAATTGCCTGTTCTTGGATTTTCCTTCTCAGACGGTGCTCTCCACTCAGCGCAACGGTCATTGCCACGGCAAGACCAAGTCTCAGGACGTGCCACTGGCATTGTTCTGGATTGTGTCGGGGGACTGGTTCCGCAGAGAGATGACTCCAGAGTCTGGACCTGTGCACGCCTGTTGACAGACACCTTGGAACCATATGATTGTAACTTGAAACGATGGTTTGGTCGATAAACCAGTCATCGGAGTGTATGATGTCCTCATGAAACAAACATGAAAATTATCTGCCAATTGACGGTTGACGGTCGCTGTGTCAACCACCAGCTATGTACGGTAGCTCATCAGTAGCCAGGTGGTGACTGTCGACCATCTATGCCATCGATGGCTCAACATTGTCCACATTCACGTCGTCGGTGCAGAGCCTTGTTGAAGACGTATTGGAGTAAATTTAATGTTGATTACTTTCTGAGTTACAGGCTGACATTTGTGGTCAAACCAGTAAAGAAACATCAACAAACTCAAAAGTTCAAGCTACAGCATGCACAGAAAATTCTGTTCTTTTCAATGCAAAGTCACTGTACATGCTGCACAACGATTATGAGTACGATCGTAAAACACCACACACTAAGGAGTACAGCGGGGTTTCAGCCAAGGACCCCTTTGATCCCCCCCCCCCCCCCCCCCCCTCCCCCTGTAAAAGAGATTCAGGATTCCCGGTTCAATTCCTCATGGAGGATTCGGAACCATGAGTCTGGATGCAAAACCGGGATCAGGAATCAGAGTCAAGGATGCAAACGATTTGGTGTGTATCCTTAATATTTTTAGGAGGTGGGTGATTCCAATTATGAACATGTTTGGATTATTCCAAAAACAATGGGGTGTTGGCTATGATGGTTGGTGTAAATTTTCATTTAGGTTATGTCTATCGGTAGTGCTGGATACCATGGGGGACGGTAGCAATATTTGATCGGAAAAGTGTTTGATAGTTTAAGGTGTACTACACCATGGAAATATGGGGTATCAAGTTGGAGTAAGGAACAAATATGAGTAGTAGTTTAATTTTTTTATTTCCCTTCCCTTTTTTCCTATATTTTTTTTTGAGTAAAGAGTGTAGCAGTTTTTTAAGGGGTTGTCGAGGAGGATAAGTCCTTTCATCTGGAAGGAAGGGACGTGGAAAATAAAAACAATGTAACTTTGATAGGTAGTAAAAACGTTCAAGAATTTCTTTATTGATTAAATTTTGCACACGGATACACACATTGGGATTGCATACCTATAGCTGGGTTTGTGGAACCATCTAGGTTTAACCATCTTTTTTTTTTTTTCCTTTCCATCTGGACTATCTTGTAGTATTTCTTGGCTTTGATATTACTTTTTCAATTGACATGTTGTCCAATTTTCCTCGGATAGGGATCATGTAGGGAAAAGACCACTTTAAAGGAGAAAAAATGACCTTTGGAGGTATTCCTCATGTTTCAGGAACTTGAGGCTAATGCCTCAAAACGTCAAGTTCCCAAAGATACCCCAGTGAACTTTGATTTCAACAATGGAGTTGTGGCACAATTCAATGACATTTTTGTACTTGTGATGGTGTCTGGGGGCATTCTTGAAATTGACAAAAATATCGAGGTGGTGTATTAAACTCGATGAGCGAGCTTGTTCATTTCTTTTGTTTTACAAGGGGAATGACTGTTTGGATTTTCAAGTGCACAATTCAAAATTCCGAACGGAATAGACTGGAACGTAGCTATTCCAACATGTTGCACACAGTCTCATTTTGTTGTTTGTGGCCAAATTTTGAAGCCGGTCGTACCGGTAGGTGTTCGTGCATTTTCTATTACATGCGCCTACGGTGATTCATTCAAATCACTGCCAACGTCTACCAAATCGCCAGGCACCATGGACCGATTTTTAACAAGGTGACCACTGAAGAACGAACGCTTTGCCTGATGCTGGCACACAGGCACGGGCCACCTGCACGTGTGCCCATGCCTCGCCGTCCTGTTGGCTTTCCGTGCATGAGGGTTGCACTAGCCTTTGACCATTCCGAGGAACCAATCCTTTATAGAGGGATACTTGTTGTGCACGGAGAGAGACTCCTTGGCTCCAAAGAATCAGGCATCAACGCTTATACTTCCATCAACCATCCCCCTAGTCATCCTGCAAGATGAAACTGGTCAATATAAGATTCTGGAGATATGCAGCACTCGCAAAGCAGCCTTACGTGTGTGGGACTAGAGTCCCGGTGATGGACCGTCCAACGTCCACATGGACGTGGACTCCGTGCACAAGCCCCAGCCTTGCTCCTTTCCCATCGTCCCCCGCCTGCCGCTGAGAAGGGCAAAGGTCCAGTTGTGGAGCCATCCTTGAAGAAGTATGTCCTGCTGTGCGGCAGAGGGCACACTCAGCAAGCCTCGTCATCAACAAAGGACTGCTACTTCAGGGAAACAAGCCACATCCAAACCCAGAATTCAGTGCTCTCCCCCCCTCCCCCCCCTTGCTGTGTTGAAAAAAAATACACCCATCCATCCTTCTATTGAGCTGCTTTCATTGAAATCAAGCAGTTCATGAGCCAGCAGCAACAGTAGAAGCACCAGCAACAGTGGTCAGTCCAGTGACAACTCAATGGATACGGAGTTTTTGCAAGTGATGGTGTCCGATTTGACAACAACAGGATGATCATCCAGCAGCTATAGCAGTCGCAAGAGGGGTCACTATTGTGACTGATTTGGAAGTGGACACTTTAAAACCATTTACAAAGCCTACAAGACCCATGGCTCTGCCTACGCCATTGTTCAGAATCTCAATATGACGTTTCGCACACCCGATGGGTTTCTGTTTTTTATGCCCTCTCACCGAGGACTGTTAATGGGTGTTTCATCAATGGAAAAAAATGCTCAAGCCTCAGTATGAAGCACGGTCACTGCCTCCATCACCGCAGGTCCATCGGTACCAAAATGTCCAACAAAAGAGAGTACGGGATGCAGTGGAAAACACGCTTGGCTGGAAAATAAACCAGAACTTATGGCAGAGATGAAGAAGGGTCTTGCAAATGCTCCTGATGCCAGACATGCCCTAAACTCCAAGGGCATCCGACACAAAAGCTGAGGCATTGTTGCAATTCATGCACCGGACGTGCTGGAGCAGTTGGGTTTGCGAGCGTTCAGCTGGACATGGGTGCAAAAGTTCATCGTAAAAGAACTGGGATGGGCATGGCAATTGGCAAGAAAAGCTGCCCAGAGGGTTTTGGGAGGCTCAGGTGCTGACCATGCATAGTCAATCTGTATGCATAGTCAAGCTGTACATCATCTCTACTTTCATGGTTCTGAACGCCAACCACAAGGGCGTTCAGCTCATGCCCGCGGGTCGTCACAGGTATGCACCACGTGGATTGTCCGATGTTCACATCGTCGACAGTGGTTTGCCGCTTTTTTAGAGGACAAGCAGCAATTTACTGCAGGTTTTCAATCATCAATGATCAGTTCTGTCCTCCCGATGTAGCTTATATTTGGAGCCAAAACCAAGCACTGCCTTCCACATTTCCTGAACGCGGAGGTGTTGACCACTACCGGATGGGACATGAAATCCACACAGTCGCACTGGGCCAACGGAGACACGACAAATCAGTGGGCACACAACATTGGTCTCCCGTATGACCGGATACCATGCAAGGCATGCAATGACTGCAAAGGAAAGGCACACATACTTCTTGTGCTAGACACCTGGGGTCTGCAGTGCTTTAGTTATTTCTACGACTGGCTCCGAGAGAATTTTTTATACAAGCAGATGGTGAACATTCCCGCCAGATGTACACCGAAAGCTCAGCCCACTGACGTAGGCATCATCCACCCTTCAAAAAGCAAGATGGAGCAATTGTTTTCACAGCAGGGCAAATAATGATCGAGGGAGGGAGGGAGCATGCATCTTGGGATTGGCATTCTGAAGGAGGCAGTTTTGGATGGTTTTATGAGGCATGGTTGTACGTTCGTGACTCTGAGCTGATGGTCCACAATGCATGGGGCCGATGCAACTTACCCCGAGTATTCGAGCCTGCATTCCGGAAGGACGAAGTACCATTGGTAGGACAACTCCTCTACCAAGACGACCTTGTAGTCGAGGATGATTACGTAGTGTGACTTCATGTCTTCTGTTCTGATGTACTACAGAATATTTTTATCTCTCTTCTGTCTTCTTCAACCCGCATGCCTGCTTGTCTCGCCGAGTTGCATGTATTAATGTTGAAAATTTTAAGCCCGCCGTGTTTGCAATTGTTCAGTGTTACCGCTTGAACAAGTTCATAGAATTGCGCAAAGTCAAGAGATTCGGCCTAGTTTTTTACTTTCAGAACTGGAAACAAAAGTGGAAGAACCCGGTTATGGTTCTCACCAAAAAAAGGGAGTGACACCTTAACTTTGACAAATGAATGTGGGAATTATATAGGTAGTGCTTGTAAATTCAACAAAAACCCTTTCTTATGACATTTGACCCTGGAAAATTTAGTTTCTATCAAAATCAAAGTTCACTGGGGTAGATATGGGCTGGATATATAGATAGAGCATGTTCCACTCTAGGTCTTGACATGCCTATCATTCGGAATTCAAGCAAGGGGAGTGCTGCAATGGAAAATCCATTGCATCACTCCTCCTCCAACCTAGAGCCCCGCTGAGGACCTGTTCCATGTGGCAATACCACATTGAATCCATGGATGCCACACGGATTTTCAATGCATGTTTACCGAATATCTCAAATACGACATCCTCCATTCATTGAGCGGTGCCTCTTAGCAAAAACATCTGTGATGACCATTCACTCGCTCTCTTTGAACTTCACTTCTGAGGGTCACTTCCATTTTTAAATTTATTATTCGCAAAATGGCTTGTAGCCATTTCAGTGTGATGGATGCAAGCAGTTTTGCAGCTAACGTTCAGAGCACTTTATGGAACTCAATTCGGAGTCCGTTTGAGTGAGATATGGATTTCCAAAGTTTGGAGATCATGGATCGGGTTCAAGTGACGACCTGAGCACTTTCAGCTCAAAGAGAAGCAGAATTATAGACCAGGATGGCTGAGAGCGGCCTTCAAGGAGAAAATCCGGCTGGAGGACCTCCAGGAGACTTCGAGGAATGATCAGACCATGATTGTTGGCCGTGAAGGTCGTGTGAGACATAATTCTCATGTGTGACAAGGTGACTGCCGCTCATCCCTTTAGGCTAGGAGAGTGTGCTAGAGGATCAACTTTGACAGAGTGTATCTCAGTGCCCCCTTAGTCAAATGAGGCATATAAGGGCTTGTTAGAACTCTGTGAAAATTTACTTTCTCACTCAGTAGTTGACTTAGATATTTGAGTTCTCTGCAAACCTACATTTGCTTTCGTAATTTCTTTCTGTGCAACCTGCAACTCCCTCTCACAAACAGTTGGTCCTGCCTAGGCGGCTCAACGAGGGCTGCCTCAGTTTCCACAAGTGGTATAAGAGCTAGAACAAGGTTTTGCCTCATCCTTGAGGCATTCCTTGCACCCTATTGTGTGAGAGAGTCGTTTGGGGGCTGGATGTTGCACTACCATGGCAACATCCGCTTTGGTGGTGGTCGGCGTTACCATCGCCAAGTTCAAAGGCAAGAATTTCTTCAACTGGAGCCACAACATGAATATGGTGCTGGTGGAGAAGGGTCCCTGGAGCCAGGTGGATGAGAAAGAGAAGGAACCAGCAGAATGCTCCCTCTCTCCTGGAGAGGCCGGTACCTACCGCGAGAAGCGTGACCGCGCCCTCACCACCATCTACCTCTACCTCACCGAATGGCAGCAACTCCTTGTCTGTGGCATCCTCACGCCAAAGGAGGTTTGGAAGAAGCTTGATTCTATGTATGCATCCAAGTCAATTCTCATGAACATGCAGCTGTGTCGTCGCTTTCACACTGTGAAGATGGATGAGTCCGGATCCATGATTGACTACATCAACATGGTGAAGTCTCTCTCTAACCAGCTTGCTACGATTGAGGAACCTGTTAAGGAGCGTGTGCTCATGCTAACCATCCTCTCTGGCCTTCCTAGCAGCTATACTCCTCTCATTGTTGCCCTAGACCAGCGTGGCGACAAGCTCTCCCTCAACGATGTGGAGGAGAGCCTGCTGTTTGAGGAGGAGTGGTGCAAGGGAGAGGAGGGCAGAAGCGGAGTGGACGTTGCTCTCATCACCAACTCTGATCATGGGAGTGGTGCTACACCAACCAGGGACAACGACGAAGGATAGAAGAAGAAGAAGGGGAACTGCCACTACTGCAAGAAGTCGGGCCATTGGACGCACGAATGTTGAAAGAAGAAGGCGGACCTTGTGGCTGGAGTGGGAGTAGGAAAGCAGTCTGACACTTCCGCGAATACAAAAGATTGGGAGAGTGGATTCATGACAACCATCCGGGTCCTGCACGTCTCGGACAACACCGCCTTCTTCTGGATCATCGACTCGGAAGCCACGCGGCATATGACGTGTTGCCGGGAGTGGTTCCTTGTCTACACTGCCATTGAGCCTCTTCGGGTGTACATGGGGGACAATCATGTGCAAATGGCAGTTGGGAAGAGTGAGGTTGTGTTTTGTGCTTCCGTTGAGGGCAAGCACGTGGAACGTCATGTGAAGGGGGTGCTCCATGTTCCGGGGCTGGCAGCTGACCTCCTCTCAGTTTCTTCTCTCATTTCCGAAGGCACACAGGTTCGCTTCAAGAATGGTGGCTGCACCATCTCTGCCTGTGCAGGCCGTGTGCTTGCAAAAGCGGACAAGGAGGACGGCATGTACCGCCCCTATCTTACATCAGAGAAGGAAGCCAACTCAGCGTTAGTGGGAAGGGATGGAAAACATGACACTAGCCTATGACACCGCCGGCTTGGTCACCTCGGCTTTGGCACCATCATCTCCATGAAGCATATAGTCCGTGGCTTGAAGCTCAAGGGGGTGAATCAGCCTGGTGCATCGGCTTGTGAGAGCTGCATTGAAGGGAAGCAAGCCCACGCTCCTTTCTCCGGGGAGGGGAAGGGGGCGGCTGAGATTCTCTCACTTGTTCACTCTGATTCGTACGGTCCCATGCCATCTCAATCCTTGTCTGGAAAGTTGTACTTTGTCACATTCATTGATCACAAGTCGAGGAAGACGTGGATATCCTTCCTGGCTGGAAAGGATGAGTGCATTGATGGTTTTAAGGTGTGGATTGCTGCTGCACAGAATGAGAGTGGCAGGCGGTTGAAGGTGCTTCGCACCGACGGTGGAGGAGAGTACCTTTCCAACGACTTCCACAACTTCCTCAAGCTTTGCGGGATCAGGCACGAGGTCATCCCACCTGGAACACCACAGCTGAATGGCGTGGCTGAACGCGCAAACCGCACGCTCATGGAGCGTGTTTGCAGCATGCTCCAAGACGCGGAGCTCCCGCCAACATTTTGGGCGGAAGCGGTCAACACTGCCGTGTACCTGAAAAACCGGAGTCCCACGTGTGCCGTACCGCTGATGAAACCAGAGGAGGCATGGACGGGACGCAAGCCAACAGTGACGCACCTGAAATTCTTTGGGTGTGGTGTATTTTTGCACGTACCTGCTGGCAGCCATAACAAGCTGGCTGCAAAGTCGGTGAAGGCTGCCTTCCTTGGCTACGACACCATCGGATATTGCCTCTACAACCTCGCTACACGCATGATCATCCGTAGCCGTGACCTGGTCTTTCAAAAGGACGTGAAGAGCTGGACTTGGAGCCCTATTTATGCAGTTCTACTTGTTCCCACACTCATACCTGAAGTGGGAGAAGTAACGGTAGCAGAAGAGGACGGTGCGGAAGATGGCAGTGATAGCGACAATGATGAATAGGTGGAGGGAGCTGAGAAGGAGAAGGAGCCAGCAGCCGAATCTGATGAGGAGGAGCAGCAAAGCAACACACAGCAGCTGCCACAAAGGTTTGCACGCCTCAAAAAAGGTGCAAAGGATTATGGGGAGCAACTACGGTGGTCCGAGAGGCTCGCGAAGAAGCAGGCGGAACAAGGTGAGCGGCTGAACCTGTGCACCGCTCCACCACCAAAGGAGTCCTGTGACCTTGAACTCCTCTTCCTCACCGTCACCGATGATCCAGCCACATTTGATGAAACCATGCACAGCACCAAGGCGGCAGATTGGCGTGCCGCAGCAGACGAGGAGTATGCTGCGCTCATGAAGAACGGCACCTGGACCCTCGAGGAAGCTCCACGTGGCAGCCGGGTGATCGGGTGCCAGTGGATCTTCAGGCGCAATTGTGGTGCGGATGGGAAGGTGCTCAGGTACAAAGCACGGCTGGTTGCAAAGGGGTATGTACAGAATGAGGGTGTAGATTACAATGAGACATTTGTACCTGTCGCAAAGTTCCCATCCATCCGAGCGATCCTTGCTCTTGCTGCTGCTATGGACTGGGAGGTACACCAAATGGATGTGACATGTGCATTTCTGAATGGTGACCTCGAGGAATATGTGTACATGGGGCAGCCAGAGGGGTATGTGGTGGAGGGAAAGGAGGATTTGGTGTACAAGTTTGTGAAGGCCCTCTACGGCCTGAAGCAAGCACCGCAAGCATGGTTCTACAAGATGGATGAGGAGATGGCTGGTCTTGGTTTTCTGCGCAGTGAAGCCGACCATGCAGTCTATGGGCACGTGCAAGAGGTAAGCCACATCATCATCTTGCTATATGTTGATGATCTGCTCATTGCATCTGACTCCAAGTCTCTTTTGGACGATGTGAAGCAGTTCCTTGCTGCCAGGTTTGACATGAGAGATATGGGAGAGCTTAGTTCCTACCTTGGCCTTCAGGTCAAGCGCAACTGGCAGCATCAGACTTTGGAGTTGTCGCAGAGCACGTACGTGAGCAACATCGTCAAGCACTTCAACATGGCGGGAGCGCGCAAAGCCACAACACCAATGGAAGTGGGAGCGAAGCTGAGCATGACGCAGTTTCTACACGGCATGCAAGAGAGTAGCCGCATGGAAGTAGTGCCGTACCAAGAAGCAGTTGGGAGCCTCATGTATGCAGTAGTCGGCATGCTCCTTGACATCAGCCAAGCAGTGGGAGTGCTCAGTAAGTTTTGCACGAATCCGGGCATGCCGCATTGGGAGGCAGTCAAACGCGTGCTGCCCTACCTCGACAGCAGCAACAGCCTTTTCCTCACCTTCAACGGCAACAACAACCACATCCTCATCGGCTACAGCTACGCAAATTGGGGGGTGATCTGGACGCAAGGATATCGACTAGTGGGTTCATGTTTGTGCTCGGGGGAGGTGCAATTAGTTGGAGGAGCAAGAAAAAAGAGTGTGTCTTCCTCTCCTCCACCAAAGTAGAGTACATCGCCCTGAGTGAAGCAGAAAAGGAAGCCGTGTGGCTACATGAGCTGCTAGCAAGCCTTGGAAAGAAGCAGACCCCAGCGACTACAACTTACAATGACAATATGAGTGCCATTGCTCTGACAAAAAACACAGAGTTTCACCCGTGCACCAAACACATCGACTTGCAATATCATTTCATCCGCGAGCTCGTGGCGAAGCAGGTGGTGCAGATCAAGTTTTTCCCTTCAAGCATGATGCTGGCAGACTTCCTGACCAAGCCGCTGGCAGCGCACCGCTTTTAGCAGCTTAGGGGGCAGTGCGGATTTGTGTGATTTTTATTCTCGCAAAGTGGGAGAATGATGGATATGAGGGTGCCAGAAAGTGACAAAACTAGGTTGCTTGATGAAAATCATCTGGCATGACAGCTGCATATAGGATGTTTCACAGGTTTCAACGCACTTTATAGAACTCAATCTGGAGTCTGTTTGAGTGAGATATGGATTTCCAAAGTTTTCAGATCATGGATCGGGTTCAAGTGACGACCTGAGCACTTTCAGCTCAAAGAGAGGCAGAATTATAGACCAGGACAGCTGAGAGCGGCCGTCAAGGAGAAAAGGCGGCTGGAGGACATCCAAGAGACTTCAAGGAAGGAGCAGACCATGATTGTTGGCCGTGCAAGTCGTGTGAGACATAATTCTCATGTGTGACAAGGTGACTGTCGCTCATTCCGCTAGGCTAGGAGAGTATGCTAGCGGGTCAACTTTGTCAGAGTTTATCTCAGTGTTTCCTTAGTCAAATGAGGCATATAATGGCTTGTTAGAAAGCTGTGATAATTTAATTTCTCAATCAAGAGTCGATTCAGACATTTCAATTCTCTGCAAACCTACATTTTCTTCCGTAATTTCTGTCTGTGCAACCTGCAACTCCCTCTCACAAACAGGTGGTCCTGTCTAGGCGTCTCTTAGTGAGCCTGATCACCTCCCTGAGGGCTGCCCCAGTTTCCATCATGGTGGTCACAGCACCAATGCTGGATTTATGGAGAGCTTGCATGTACTGGTGAAAGCTGACATGCTTAATACTTTTGCAGCTCTGCATGGGGCACACGTTTTACAGGGATGCATGCATCCATATACGCTTGTGGGCGATGCGGTTTGAGTATCTTTCTATCATGCATGCATAAGACGAGTGACACCGGGTGGCTGATCCCTCGGGACCACATGTCCAGTTCATACCAGTGGTTTGATTATCTTTCTATCATGCTGCGGCTAAGGATGCAAGTACCGCAACTCACACGGAGACAGCAAAGACCAGACACAGAAGTCCAGTGATGATGGCCCTTGCCACTGCTGCTGCCGCAGAGGTGATGAGAACGCCGGTGGTGGCGTGCTGAGTGAGGTTGCGCGCTGTGCTAGTGGGAGTAAGAAATGCTGTTGCAGTGGAGGCGCGGAGGGAGCCGACGACACTGGATATTGCTTCGGCTGCAGTGGCTGCAGCTGTTGCTATAGCAGACGCTGCCACAGTCACTTGTGTGGCGATGTTGGCAGTGGCGGTGGCCAAAAGGGTCAGTGAGGCTGCTGCCTCAACGTACGCCTCCGCTGCTCTCCCTACTGCGGTCTGGGTTGGAGCTCTACTGGCCCGTGCGGTTGGATAGAAGGTGGCGGCTGCATCAGTTGCTGCGTCAAGAATGGCACCTGCCCAAGGTTGCGCTCGGGATCTGATGTGGTCACAGTACCATGGGATCGGTACTGCGGTACACAACAACGTGGCATCGAGGTGGCACCTCGGCCGACTGCGCTTACCACCCTATTTTCTATTTTTCTTTGTCTGCGAAGCATGCAAGAGCATATTCGGAAGCGGGTGATTTCAACACCTCATGCAGCCTCATCAACTGAGGGGCTGTGCTTGGTAGGGAGAGATTTTTCTTCTCTTCCTTACATTGGGCAGTATTTCTCCATGATGATATGGTGTGACACGTAGCCGAATTCATTGGACAGCTTAGGTAGCATGGAGAGAGGACCAGGAACAATGAACATTCCCCTGTAAAAGGGTACGGCGATGTTCTTTATATCGATGTATATGGTGATCAAACCCCACAAATTGCTGTTCAAACTTGCTTGGGTTTGGAGATACAAACACACCACCATGAACCAAGGGGTCATCCCCCCCCCCCCCCCCCCCCCCCCCCCCCCCCCCCCCCCCCCCCCCCCCCCCCCCCCCCCCCCCCCCCCCCCCCCCCCCCCCCCCCCCCCCTCCCGATCCTCATGATCGACGAGGAATCATCAATGGCCAGACCCGTAACCACGTACATCGTGATTTCAGGTCACACGGTGTCTCCTGCTTGGATGTCGCTTTGGGCCACTTAGTCGCAAGGCGAGCACCATGCCTGCCCGCCGAAGACCAGCAAGCTCCTCCTCCTTTGCAGGGTCATCCAACCTCTATGGCTTGACCTCAGCGTCGACCGTACTGATCATGCAGCCAGACTTCAACCCAGCACCAGCCAGCCGCCTGCATGGAGACTTCCTCACTCTCGCTCTCTTGCGGCACTGCCGTCCTGTACCAACGCTGTCCAAGAAGCTAAGTTTTTCCTGCAGCAGTTGTTTCGTCACCATCAGCGGCACATGCGACAGAAACAGGAATGGCCAGCAGTGCGAACACCCGCCTCCACTAGCCCGTAATATTCTCGGCCTTGCCCGTTCGCCCAGGCCCCCTAGTGACTGGGCTCCAGCATGCCCACCACTGTATAGTGGACTTGGTCACAGCTGGGGAACAGATGTATAGTTAATTGTGCCCGTTTTATACACAACACAATCAATGTATAAGACATTTGCATATTGGTCATTTCCCCAAGATTGCCTTAATACATCGCCTTCTGTTCACGTGAAGAACTATGTAGGTTCTACCAATGCCACGAACCCTTAATGCAAAAAAAAATCATCACAATTAAAATATAAGACATAAATTATGTCCGAGTTAATAGACGTACTTGTGTCCAAGGACTTACTGCGTATTGATTTGTACACATGGGAACGGAGCGTACATTACTTGAACATAATATCATCCGGAACGTTGCCATTAAACACGTTTTGTGATATGTACCGAGGTCCTTCTCTTGCTCTCTCGTTATCGGATTCCTCCCCCTCCTCCCCAAGCCATCAAGTGAATTGGGGGATTGTATCGAGGCTTGTATCGTGACGACGATGTACTTTGTTCACGAATGCATGTCACAAATATGTACTTCTTTACATCTCCATCAGATACACACATGATTTACTTTATAAAAATACACTTTTACTATATGGGAGGGGGGTTAGTATCGGCTCTTGATCCCCCCCCCCCTCCAAAGGCTCGAGTAGGCAGAGTGTAGCTGGTCATTGTATCATTTTTATTCGATGGACAAAAACAAAAATACACTTGTGCATTTGAATTCAAGGGCATATCTACGCACCAACACCGTCGATTGTGGAAAATCGACGGTTCGGATGTAACAAAAACTTTCTCGAATAGGGGGCAGAAAATACTACGGAACAGTCACCACGTACCCGGCAGCCTCTCCCCCCCCCCCCCCCCCCCTCTTCCCCCGAAGCCCCAAAATGTATTGGGGCAGTGTATCGCATCGACCATGTACTTCGTTCACTAGTGTATAGTACATTAGTGTCTTTTTATACATGTCCATCAGATACACTGACCATATGCACTCCCCCAGATCACTTTTTCAATTTGGGGGGGTGGGGGGTAGCGTCTGCTCTCGATCTCCCCCCCCCCCCCCCAAAGGGCTCGAATGTATTTGAAAAGTGTAGCTGGCCACTGTATCGATTTTGTGTGATGGCAAAAAGAAACAATCACTTGTGCATAGAAAGCCAGTGGCGTATCTACGCACAGCCACCGCATATCGTTGGTAATGGAAAATGCGGATGTAACAAAACTTTCTCATATACAGGGGAGAACGTACTACAAAATGGTCACCACGGGAGCCCTCCCTCCCCCCCCACCAAAGCCCTTAAATGTATTGGGGCAGTGTATCGGGGCAACAATGTAGTTTGTTCACTAGTGTATTCTACATCAGTGTATTTTTGTACATGTCCATCAGATACACAGACCATATACACTCCCCAAATTCACTCTTACTAATTGGGGAGGGAGGGTGTCAGTGTCGGCTCTCGATCTCCTCCACCCCCCCCCCCCCCCCCCCC
>SZWC01017150.1:34439-59890 GCA_023375785.1 Penium margaritaceum
TGGGATTGCATGTGAAGTTTGCTACTTATGTTGGTGTCCATGCATTTTCAATAGCAGACAGCATTTTGGACTGAAAAGTTGCTTTTCATACTTGTATTGCTCTCCTTAGTCTTTGTTGTATGCTTTATTGCTAGCCCATAACCCACATGTATACACACAAAATGATGAAGTGTACATGAGTTTCATAGCAAAGGATAACATCAGATGAAGAAAAATGAATTTGAATGCTCGAAGAATGAAAATAGTGTGTTATTCAATGTACATTGCTATTCCCCTATTGCAACCGATGTGTCTATGGACCGAGGTGGTTGTGGACCACCCTGATGTGCCGATGTGCACATTGATGTGGTGTGGTTCGAGGTGGGGAGAGCAACACTGCACATTCCAGGCTGATAGGATCTGAGAGGACTGGCAGGGCAGGCACACTGCCTGGGATCTCACGTGTCACCGGTGCTTTAGCAGTGTCAGCAGCTGTAGGGCCAGGAGTGGGGGCAGAGTCAGGAGGAGGAATGGATCCTGTGGGTTGCATACCTGATGGCGGAGAGGATGTGGACGGTAGGTCATCGGCGGTGTAGATTTGGCGATCGATCTCTCCCTCCTCTGCCTCAGCCTACCGCGCAGGCTCACCCCGCCAGTAGGAAGAGTCCAGCATGTGCATCCACCGTGGTGTGTCAGGGTCATTGCTTGGCGAGGGTGGGTCGAAGACAGTCGAGTCCTCCCACCCCTCACGTGCTGCCAACCTGGCAGCTATACATGGTGAGTCGAGCTCGTCGTTGGGGGGCCCGTCAAGTGGAGGTGAATCCAGCATGGTGAGTGGGATGGCTGCAGTGCAAGCCAAGGATATGTGACGCCAAACGCCCGAAGAGATGGGTGTGCCAAGAGAGTGCTACCGCACACAGTCGAAGAAGACTGCACAGTACAGTGAGGTACTGCACTCACTGCTGCGGGGAAGGAGTACCCAACGACGGACCCGGCTGTGGCAGTGGCTGCAGCTGGATGGCACAGGGTCGAGAGCTGTGGCAGGTGCTCAGAAGAGGCACAGCTGCGGCAACTAAGAAGGACCCAGAGTGGAAACGTACCACTGCCGGTAGAACTGTGAAGCCGAGAGGTTTAGTGCTCAAGTGCACGCTGGTGAGACACCAGCCGCGGGTGCAGCAACAACAGATGTGAAGCCGATGAGGACTATGCGGCATGGAGAAGTGGTGTTGCGGCTGCTACGGGCAAAGAATGCCCAAAGGCAGGCCCGTGAGTGGCGGTAGATGCCGATGCATAGCACGGAGTACTGCTTGCCAGGTACGATGCCAGCCGTGGGAGCAGCAGCAGCAGATGTGAAGCCGAAGAGGGCTATGCGACATGCAGAAGTCGTGTGGCGGCTGCTGCAGGCGAAGATTGCCAAAGGCCAGGCCCGTGAGTGGCGGTAGATGCCGATGCATAGCACGGAGTACTGCGTGCTTGATACGACGCCGGCTGCGGGAGCAACGGCAGTAGATGTAAAGCTAAAGAGGGCTACATGGCACGGAGAAGCAGTGCGGCGGGTGCTGCGGACGAGGCATGTCCAAACCCAGGCCCAAGATTGACGGTAAAAAATGGAAAACTAGGCAGCAGGTTGGGGCAGCAGCATTGTTGATGCAGCGTGCGGGCTTCCATGCTCCTTGCCTAAGTCTGCTGCCCCCTCAGTCTGCTGCTCTAGAGACTAAGTCTGGAAGCTCTGGGTTTGTTACTCAGAAATTTGCGCGCCAGTGTTAGCGCCAGAAAGCAGCTAAAAACTGAAAGTGACTGATTAGGAATGAATAATGAGCAACAATGGGAGACCCCTCCAAGTTCTAGCCCCGCCCCAAGCTCTGTAGAACTTGTTACTCAACTAACCAGCCAAGCAGAAAATCGTCCTAGACCTATTTTCTGGCAGGCATGGTTTTCTCGGTGAGCCCTGCCAGACGGCCGACAGCCCAAAACCCAGGCGTCATCCGTTTTGCCTGAAAACTGGACCATGCCAAAATACCGACGCTGCGAACGCAGTCGTGCGGTCAGAATAAACTAGAAAAATAGCAGCAAAGAGTTATGGCTGCCCGAACCCAGGCAGTGCCTACGATGGTCCATAACGCCAAACAGTGTTACGCAACCTGAGACATGGACCCTAGGCAGAGCATGACGTTGCAGACGCATGCAGACAACATCTGAAGTGACAGTGACCGCCGGCGGCCCAACCGCTGAGGAGGCCTGCCAATGGAGCTGAGCGCGTCGCCGGAGGGAGGAGGCCCAGCGAACTGCGAGTAGGCCTCAGCGTGTGTCGGCTCCACCGGACAACACTCCAGCAACGTCAAGTCTCACCGTCAGTCATCTGCATGCTGATGTACACAAGCCGGGAGGACACAACAGATCACAATGAGAGATGCGCAAAACCCAACTCTCCCCCATGACTCACACGCGTAGTGCACATGGGCGGGTAGAGACACAGTCAACAGCCAGACTCCCCTAAAGCACGCAGAGACGCAGGCAGGGACAAAGATAACCACTCACGGACGCACACCAACCGAACTCATAGCCTTCTTGAACGAGTCGCGCTTCAGTGCCTTGGTCAAGAAGTGAGCCAGGTACCGTACTGTCTCAACCCACACAATGCTGATGATGCCGTCATGCAACAAAGAACGCACATAGTGATACTCAACGTTGATGTGCTTTGTGCGTGTGTCATGCACGCCGTCATTGTCGGTGATGGCCATGGCAATCTCATTGTCACAACGCAACGTGATGGATGCAACGGACTGACGCAACTCAGACATCAGACGACGTAGCCACACACTCTCACACACACATGAGCCAAGGGCCACATACTGAGCCTCAGCAGTGCTGCGTGTAATGCATTCCTACTTGCCACTATACGAGGACACAGCCGTGCCACCGATCAGGAAGATCCTGCCTGTACGACTCTTACCGTCCAGTTTGCCGGCCCAGTCACTGTCGGTGTAGCCCACCGCAATGACAGACGGCTGGCGGCGGAACATGAGACCTCACCGAGGAGTCGAGATGATGTAGCGCAGTACTCGGATCGCAGCCTCGAAGTGGAGGTGACGCGGATCCTGAGAAAACTGAGCAAGGAGGTTGACGGCGAACGCGATGTCTGGGCGCGTCGTCGTCGCCAAGTTCATCAGTGACCCAATGACTCACACAGATACGAGGTCACGTCAACTGGCTCCCCCACAACGGCTGGGTCAGGACTCTTCAGCTGCACCTGACCATCAGGTGACATGGGTGAAGATGCGCTCGGTACGAGGGGCAGGTCCTCGGCAAAGCGGGAGGACAGGGTCTGCACATAGGCAGCCTGGTGGACGTGCAGGATGCCCTGGGAGTGATCATGCTCGAGTTCCATGCCCAGAAAGACTCGGGAAGACCCAAGATCCTTCATCTAGTAAGCGGCGTGCAGTAGGACCTTGACATGCTGGATGATAGCCATGTCGCGATGAGGAGGTCGTCGACGTAGACCAGAATAGCGGCAAAGGTCTCGCCTCGCGGGCTGACGAACAGTGCGGGGTCAGCGGTGCTGCGCAGGAGGCCGCCGCGGATGAGCGTGCTGCTGATCTCCTGGTTCCAGCACTAAGGTGACTGCTTTAGGCCATAGAGGGCCTTTCGTAGTCTCCAAACTCTCCCAATGCCATCGTCGAATCCTGGAATCTGCACCATGTAGAGCTCCTCACCCTCTAGTGAGCCATGGAGAAAAGCGTTGCTCACGTTCATCTGATGTAGCTCCCACCCATGCTGGATAACCAGGCTAAAGAGCGCCTGGTTAGTGGAGAACCGGCCAACTGGGGCAAAGATCTGGTTGTAATCACCCCCAGGGACCTGAGCAAACCCTTTGGCTGTGAGGCGGGCCTTGTACTTGTGCAAGGATCCGTCGGGCTTCCATTTGCGCCAAAATACCCACTTGGCACCGATGGCCTTCCGACCTGGAGGGAGGTCGACGAGGTCATACACATGGTGTTGCCAGATAGCAGCGAGCTTGTCGGCGTAGGCAGCATCCCTGTGTGCAACCTCAGGCGAGGCACGAGCCGCGCGTAGGGTTGCTGGGTCCTCCAGGCGTGTTGTGGAGCGGTCCGAGAGAGCGTGTACATCTTGAGCTCCAGGTGGGATGCGCACGAGTGCAGCCATGACAGCATGCCGATGCTCGTGATGGAGCATGGTGTAGCCCAGTACGGAACCCAAATGAAGGTCTACAATGAGGGTCGAAATGGTCAAGCCGAGGGCCTTGGTGCTAGGGTCCCCACTCACGACCGTGGGAGTGGAAGAGATGCGTGGAGCCACAAGGGGCCGAGGTGCCACGAGGCGCGGTGCGGCGGTCTGCACACTCACTGACGGCCTGGGTCGGAAACTGCCGCCTGGGCCACGTGTGTAGCGCGGGCCAACGGGGGCGGACGGGGCTGCTAACCCAAAGGGACTAGCGGACGCAACTGGGGCTCCCAGTGTGGAGGGGCCAGTAGGCGCGACTGGTGCTACTGGCCCGGAGGGACCAACGGACGCGATTGGGGCCGCCGGCTCGGAGGGGCCAGCGAAAGCGACTGGGGACGCCGGCCCAGAGGGGCCAGCGGGCGTAACTGGGACTGGCAGCCCGGAGGGGCCAGCGGGCGCGACTGCGACTGCCGGCCCAGAGGGGCCAGCGGGCGCGACTTGGGCCGCCGGCCTGGAGGGGCCAGCGGACGCGACTGGGGCAGCTAGCCCGGAGGGGCCAGAAGGTGCGTGTGGGGCGACCGGCCTAGAGGTACCAGCGGACGTGACTGGGGCTGCCGGCCCTGAGGGGCTAGAGGGTGCGACTAGGGCTGATGGCTCAGAGGGACCGGTGGGCGCGACTGGGGCGGCTGGCTCAGGGGGACCCAAGGATGTGCCACCCGGAAGCGGGAGGATGGAGGACAGACTCACCACTCCCCCACGCGACGGGAGGGACACCGATGAGCCGAAGCGGACGAGATCGCGTGGAACAACTCCTCAAAGAAGAGGGCATTGCAAGACTTGACGATACAGTGTCGGGAAGGATCCCAGGTGTGCCAAGCCTTGGACTGACAAGAGACACCGAGAAAGGTGCAAGGACGCCCGCGGGGGGCGATTTTGCCGCCCTGTTACAGGGCGGGCAGCCACACGATGGCTACGCATCCCCAGACCGCACCAGTGCTGGTACGGCGTGGTGTGGCGGGGAAGGGGTCTGTGAGGAATCCGGTTCCAGACCCACGTCATGTAGGCTATGGCTTCGAAGTAGAAGCCATCGGAGAGGCCAGACTCAACCCGCATGGTGCGGACGGCGTCGGCCATAGTACGGTTCCACCGCTCGGAGACGCCATTCTGGGCGGGCGTGTAGGGCACGGACGTCTCGTGGTGGATACCGCGGGAGGTGAGAAAAGTCGTGGTCTCGCCCATGTGCTCACCACCGCGATCGGAGCATAAGCGGAAAAGAGATCGACCACATTCCTGCTCCGGAAGGACAAGCCATTCCTGAATGGCACGGGCGACATCGCTTTTCTGTCAAAGGCAGAATATCCAGCGGTAGCAAGAGTAGTCGTCAGTAAGGGTGAGGACATAGCGGCCATGCTCTCCGACGGACTCGGTAGGGAGAGGACCCATGACATCGGAGTGGACCAGGTCGAGAGGGAAGGACAAACCGGAGGAGGACACAGGGTATGAGGACCAGTGCATCTTGCCCTGAGCGCAATCAACGCACTCCGTGGGGTATGGCGAAGGGAAAGTCTCAGAGTCAAGGCCTTTGGCCGGCTGGGTGCGGAGCATGCTGTCGACGGCAGAAAATTGGACGTGGCAAAGGCGATGGTGTAAGAGATGGGTGTGTTGCAGAGAGACCGTGTTGGTGACAAACACATGGCATGTGGCGGCCGACGGGCACGGAGTCGACAGAGAGGAGGACAAATGAGGCACATGCCACAGGTTGCTACGGGCAGTGGCGTGAAGAATGACAAGACCGGATGGACGCAATGACACAGTGCCAACACCACGCGAATGCACAAAATGCATGCTCATGCGGTCAAGGGCAGTAACGGATAGGAGGCTGAGCTCAAGACCGGGGACGAAAAGGACATCGGTCAGGAAGACATCACCGGCAGGACCACGGAAACGAACGACACCGACGCCGCGGACAGGAAACACTTGACCGGAGCCCGTCCGAACACCGGAGACATCGCCAACGGGACAAAGCATAGTGAAGGCCTCGCGAGAGGCCGTCATGTGATGCGTGGCCCCGGATTTGATGATCCAGGTCTCAGTCGCGTCCTGGACCAAAGTCGCCAGATCGCTAACAGTCACATGGAAGCAAGTAAGAGACGCAGACGCAGTAGAAGGGGGCACAAACCTAGACTGCCAATCATCAAGCCACTCGACGCCATCACGGAGGGGGGCAGAGGGGACCACGGAGGGCGACGAGAGAGACGAGGAAGCAGGACCCGACCGCAGCTCAATCTCAGTCATGCACGGCAAGGGGGACGAGCAGGTGTTGACGCAACTCGCACTTCCCTGGGGGGGAGGGCAAGGCAGGCCGAGCAAAAGCGCAATGAACTGCTCCAGCTAACGCTCACGCGACGGCCCGGAATTGTAGACTAAGTGTGGAGTGATGGCGCCTGAGCCCGGATAGAAGGAGGACTGCCCCGGCGAAGGGAACGGAGGTACCGGCGGCTGCGGATGAGGATGCCGTGGGGCTGGCGTCGGCGGGACCGGTGTCGCGGTTGCAGGAGGGAAGCTGCTGGACGGGGTCGAGGCGTCAGAGGCGGCGACAGTGACGGCGGCAGAGGCGAGACAACGCTCCCACTGGCGACGCATGGTGGCGATGACGCGCGCCTCATCTGTCGGTAGCGGGCACGTGTACCATCTGTGCCCTGGCTGACCACAGTTGTGGCTGACTGAGCCACTGCCGTTGGACCAAGTCAATTGCTGCTGCTACTACTATTGTCCCTTACCCTTCTTGCTCCATGTCTTCTTCTTCCCCGGTGACAAGGAGCTGGTGGAGGTAGCTGCTACGGGGGAAGCGACGACCATTGAAGCGACTGCAGGGGAGGCGAGGGCCTCTGTGCGTTGGAGGCGGGACTTCAAACGAGCTTCCTTAATCCTGAGGAAGAGCTCGTATACCCAGGGCATGAGGGTGCCCTGGGCCGCCATGGTGGAGAGAAGATCCTGGGAATAATGCACTAAGACGTCCGCGTATGCGTCGGTGGCACCGCGCTTGATGGTGAGGAGCGCGGCCAAAGGGGGTGGATCAGAGGTGCCTAGGCGACGGAGAATGTCCTCAGCCCGCTGCCAATAAGCGTTGATTGTCTCGGACTCCCCCATGCGTAGAGAGTTCAACTCCCGCAGCAGACGGCTGGTCTCAGCCTCACTGGACAGGTGATGGGGACGAGTGAGGACGTGCCATGCTGTTGCAGGGTCTGAGGTGCCACCAGCGGTGAAGTCGCCGAGAAAGGGCTCTAAGGCCAGACGGGAACGAGGGCGCGCACGGCGAGACTGGCGTCATATAGCTGGTCTGCCTAGGTGGAGTCGTACAGGAGGGTGCAGTATGCCCATAGGCCCTCACCCTGCGCCCAGCTCCGGAATTGCTCGCCGGCCTGAAGCGGCGAGGACAGTGTCTCAACTCCTTTTGCCTGCAGCCGGCACCCGGAGTGGGGCCAAGGACGGAGGTGACAGTCTGCCGCTGACGCTGAGTTTGCTGCTGCGCCAGGTAATGCGTGGCAGCAGACACAGCGAGGCTGGCATGTCCAGGAGGAATGAATGGCAGCAAGACACTAGAGGGAGTTCGTGAGGCCAGGGGTTGCAGTGCTACAAGCTGCTGCGTAAAGGCGGTGAGCTGTTGCTGAATGGAAGCCAGGGGATCAGGGGTGTCGGCGATGACACCTGTTGGCTGCTATTGTTGCTGCTGCTACTGCTGGTGCTGCTACTGCTATTACTGCTACTGCCGCTGTTGCTGCTGTTGTTGTTGCTGTTGTTGTTGTTGCTATTCCAGTTGTTGCTGCTGCTGTTCCTAGTCCTGCTGCTCCTACTGTTGCTACTACTACTGTTGCAGCTGCTACAAGAAAAGGGGGTTTTTACCCCCCTGGGATCCCCCCAACGGAGGAGGACCCCTCCCCACTGGGGCTGTTAGCCATGGTTTTGGTGCCTCCTCTAGTTTTTTTTGTGCTGCTCATGTTAGCAGTGACGTCAGCCTAGGATGGCTGGTGTCAGCAGCGGCTGCCGCATAATCTGCTGTTCCTGCTGCTATAAAGTTGCTTCCCCACCTTTTTGCCCCTTTTTTTGTTGATGACGTCGTTTGTGACGTCAGAGGCTGGATGCTTATGTCAGCAGCGGCTGTGGTTAGGGCCGCTGCTGGACAGCTGCAGCGGCTGCTATTGTTGCTGCCGCTGCTACTGCTGTAAGTGTCGTTGGTGCTGCTTGCCGTTGCTACTGTTGCTGCTACTGTTATTGTTGCTGCTGCTGCTGTTGTAACTACTACTGCTGCTACTACTATGGCTACTGTAGCAGCAGCAACTGCTGCTGCTGCTACTGCTACTACTACTGCTACTGCTCCTGCTGCTACGACTGCTGTGGCAGCAGCAACTGCTGTTGCTGCTGCTGCTACTCTTGTAGCTGCTGCAGCTACTGTTGTTGCTGCTGGTGCTGTTACGTTCTGCTGCGGCTGTTGTGGCTGTTGCAGCAGCTATGGCAGCAGCTTCTGGGGTGGGAGGATTTTTTTGTTTGTCCTTTCTTTTTCTTCTTCTTTTTGTCTGGCACAACGAGCCTCGCTGCTCGTTGTGGGCAGCGGGCTGCAAGCAGCAAGCTCGCTGCTCGCTGCCAGCAGCTCGCTGCTTGCAGCGAGCAACGGGCTCGTTGTTTGCAGCCCACCGCTCACGGCGAGCTGTGGGCTATGAGCAGTAGCAGCAGCTGCTGGCTGCTGCCGGCTGCTGCTCGCTACTGCTGCTGCTGCTGCTTGCTGCTGTTGCTGCTCATTACTACTGCTGTTGCTCGTTGCCGCTGCTGCTGCTGTTGTGAGCTGCTACTGTTGGTCGTCATTGCTGCTTGTTGCTGCAGGCTGCTACTGCTGCTGCTGTGAGCTGGTGTGAGCTGTTGCTGCTACCGGCTGTTGCTGTTGATGCCGGTTGCTGCTGCCGGCTGCTGCTGTTCACTGCTGCTGCCACTGCTCGCTACAGTTGCCTGCCACTGCTGCTGGTGTAGGCTGCTACTGCTGCTCACTGGTGCCATGTCACTATACCTGGGTGACGTTGCCACGTGCGTCGTCGCCCGCAGGTGTCGGACGCGGCCTGCTGCTCACCTCCTCACATCACACGTGGGGGTCAGTGCTGCCGGAAAACATCCGGCAGCATTTCCCCTGGCCCAATGGCCGTGGGAAATAATCTGATGCCACCACCAGGTGGGTCAATGCTGCCGGAAAAAATCCGGCAGCATTTCCCTTGCACTGGCGCGTATGGGGGTCCGCCGGCGTTGTCTGGCACCTTTACGCCAATCTTCTGCTGTTGGTAGAACGCTCTTGCTCTGATACTAAAATGGAAAACTGTGCAGCAGGTTGGGGCAACAGCGTTGTTGATGCAACGTGCGGGCTTCCACGCTCGTTGCTTAAGTCTACTGCCCCCTCAGTCTGCTGCTCTAGAGACTAAGTCAGGAAGCTCTGGGTTTGTTACTCCGAAATGCGCGCGCCAGTGTTAGCGCCAGAAAGCAGCTGAAAACTGAAAGTGACTGATTAGGAATGAAGAATGAGCAACAATGGGAGACCCCTCCAAGTTCTAGCCCCCCCCCCCCAGCTCTGTAGAACTTGTTACTCAACTAACCAGCCAATCAGAAAATAGTCCTAGACCTATTTTCTGGCAGGCATGGTTTTCTCGGTGCGCCCTGCCAGACGGCCGATAGCCCAAAACCCGGGCGTCGTCCGTTTTGCTTGAAAACTGGACCATACCAAAATACCGACGTTGTGAATGCAGTCGTGCGGTGAGAACCAGCTAGAAAAATAGCAACAAAGAGTTATGGCTGCCCGAACCCAGGCAGTGCCTACGATGGTCCACAACGCCAAATAGTGCTACACAACCTGAGACATGGACCCTAGGCAGAGCATGACGCTGCAGATGCATGCAGACAGCATCTGAAGTGACAGTGACCGCCGGTGGCCCAACCGCCGAGGAGGCCTGCCGATGGAGCTGAGCGCGTCGCCGGAGGGAGGAGGCCTAGAGAACTACGAGTAGGCCTCAACGTGCGTCGGCTCCACCGGACGACACTCCAGCAGCGTCAAGTCTCGCCGTCAGTCATCTACACGCCGATGTACACAAGCCGGGAGGACACAACAGAGCACAATGAGAGATGCGCAAAAACCAACAGTGAACGCCAATGCATAGCACGGAGTACTGCTTGCCAGTTGCGAGATACGGCCGCTTGTAAGAAATGCGGAGCGGGATGCAGGAGAGATAGAGGGTTGTGCCGTGAGTGTAGAAACGCCACAAGCTACACGGGCTCTTAGCTTCTCCCGGGAATGGTCAGCGGAAGAAGTCGCCGCTGTCGTGCGTGTTTGGCCCAATGGTGCGGGAAACTGCTCCCCACCCACAGCACGAGGACCGTGAAGTGTGAGGGAAGACCCTCACTGCTCTCATACCAGGAGTTGTTAGTTAGGCTTAAATTTATGAGGGAACAAAGGAAGAGTGAGAGAGTGGAGAGACCCACGAGCCACACACGCCATGGATGTGAATTTGTTTGCCTTAGAAGCAAAAACATGACAAGTGTCGGGGTGGGGAGCGAGAGTCTAAGCACCAGTGAGTCCGCATCTGCATCGAGCGACTGCTCGAGCGAGCGTGCACCTCCACCCGGGGGTCGAGCCCGACCTTTTGGAATTAACCGAGGGTGGCTTCTCACCAGTGTGCGGCCAAAGACCGACACGGTGGCCCCCTAAGGATCAGCTCCCGGGACAACATGCAGCTCCCCCAAACACCTACGAGCAAACAACAATGTTGTAGGCAACGGTAGTAAGAATGTACGAAGCCTGGCATCTACCACATCCTGGCAAGATAGTCAAGTGGAGAAAAGTTGAGGTACGCTGGTTATGCCACGAGGCATCCCTAGGGAGCTTGGTGGCTCCATGATAAGACTGATGCCAGCAACCTCGGCGATCTGGAGCGCTGACTCCCCAGGCGCAGCCATGATCATTTAATCTGTACATGAGTGTGAGCATGTGTGGTGAGACAAGAGAGCATAACAGATGTGAGTGGCCAAGAACTGGACACAACTTTAGCACGGTCAACCGGTACACATCACCTCAATCCCCTGTGACTGTCACTCACTTGTTACTTTGTGCCACACTTTGCGTAACTCAAGCTTGTCCTGATCCATGGGGTCACATTTGTGTCTTGCTGTGTGCATGCCGACATGTCCATCCTAGCATGCGTCACTCCCTACAATGATGATGTGCCTGGAAATCTTATAGACATGCAGCGTCACTACGTGGTACATCTCTCCAGCAAGAACCACTTGTAGGACGTCTGGATCAGGTGACGGCAAGGGAGAGCCATACCTGCCAAGACACAAGCCTCAGGATGGGGTCAGATGCTGACAAGTGTTGTTGCAACGTGGCATGGCCAATCGGGCACGCGGGGAAAATTGAAAGGAGGCAGCCTGAGAAATTGGTGCCACGGTGGCCACTCCGGATGCTTTAGGAAGAGCGCCAGATTGTGTGTTCACGTGACTTCTTTCTGTCTTGAGTTTTTTCTGTTCATGGTCTCTCGCTGTCATTTGTCATTCCTCCATGCAATGTCGTAAGAAGGGACTGTCTGCATCTCCCCTGGCCTGATTGCTGTTCTCATGCCTGCCTTGTATGACGGTGTGGCTGCGGTCTAGGACCACGCTGCCAAGTTAGCAGCAGCAACACTAAAACGATTTTGTGCATCTTCACAGAGTTCATTGAAGTCATTTCCAGAGGTGACTGAAACAAGAAGAAGGACAAGCTTGCTGGCTCCTTGACCAACATGTTGGGACGTGATTGGTTGGAGGAGGTAGTCTCTGAAGTCAGTCCCTTGTCCACGCTTGGTTGAGCTTGCATGGGGTGCATGCCCATCATGCATGATGTGTGTCTGTTCTTCATCTGTTCTCACCGTTTTGTTCCACACCTCATCTCTATACTCCCGTGTACTGCCCGAAACGGAAGGTGACCCCACTGAGAAACTTCCTAGCACCTTCCTAACAACTTGCCGCAACACTACGCGTCAGCGCTAGGCCAGCGTGTGACAAGAGTCACAAGTCTTAGACAAAACTGCAAGGGTCTGGGTAGGGACACGTACAGAGTGTCAGGAAGCTCACAAATGATTATAATTGCAGAGAGAGATAAAAAATGACAATTCCACAGCATAAATACCTGCCGCGGCGCACGACAGGTGTCGCACGCGGCAGTTCAAGATCTGTCCTAAAACCGGCCCAAAAACACTGTTTTGGCCGTAACTCTGCACAGACAGATCAGAACGCCACGCTGTCTGAACCTAGAGATGCAGAATCTCAAGCCGGACACTACGACTGGTCACACGCATAATTCCGGCACCGATTGGTGGACAGAAAATGCAAAACATGCAAATCGGGCTTAAGAGCCAGTCCACGGAGAAAACTCTAGCGTCTGTAGAAAAAGCGCAAAGCACCCCGGCAAGCACCCAGGGCGTCATGGCAGCTCTCTAGCAGCTGTTGGTGGATGGAGCCACCACTCGTCGGTGCTCCGGTGCCAGCTGCGTCCGCATCAAGGATAGGCTGCAGAAAACTTGTAGGAGGTCCGAGATAGCATCCACGATGCTGGGACAGTCATCGGTCAGCTCCGAGTGGGTGGTCCACCACCTGCCGACGCGCCGGTGTCTCTGGGGTCCGCATCCGAGACCATGTCGTCGTGCTCTCCTGTACCGCTGCTCTCCTTGCCGTCGCTCGTGACAGGTGGAAGCCACACACACCAACACTCTCCCTGGCTGACACAACTGTCAACATAACGATGTCTGAGCGAAGGTAAGAGATGAAGGCAAGACATGATGGCTCAGGCAGCCAATCATAGCGAGAACTGATCAAGCATACCACACCACAGGGTCTCCTCGTGACAATGGTGCATCCCACCAAATGCCCGGGTCTCGACCATGCAGGAAGTCAATCACACACCTACGTGTCAAACATCATGCAAGAGAGACAGATAAACAAGGTCTCCTCGTGACCCTGGAAAACGTCTCCGGGTGTCCGGGTCTCGACCACATCATGCATGTATCATGCATAACACATGTAGGCAATGGGTCTCCACGTCACACCGGTAGAACTCAACAGATGCGCGAGTCTCGACCAGCATAACCTTGCATGGATCATACATAATACATGGAGGCAATGGGTCTCCACATTACACCGGTGAAGTTCACCAGGTGCGCGGGTCTAGACCAACATAACCTCGACCATAGCATCGTGCCACATCCCAAGTAACTTCGCTGCCCTCAAAAGGGTGTCAGGCCAAAGTCCACATACCAACACTCCCTCTGGGCTGCAGAGGCCGACAGTACGAGCAAAGCTGATGGCTGCTCCCAACACAATCCGTGAGGAGGGAGCACGGCTCCCCCATGGCCACACACCCCTGTACAGCAATAGCAAGGGTGACGATGATGCTGGTGGGATGTGTGCGCACAGAGCCTCACCCCGGATTGGCGTCGTTGCTGTCATCGTCATCGATGTCATAGTCGTCACTACTGTCGTCATCTGCTCATGTGACTGGTGCAGCGCTAAGGGCCTTCTCCAAAACAATCGCCTGTTGTATGGCCTCCAACTGCTGACCTGCATATCGCCTCGCGACCTCCGTAGTGTCGAGGCGCGTGTGGAGCTCGACAAGCTCTGAAGCGGCAGCCGACCTGCTGGCTGCATCTGCGGCATGTAGACGGTTAGTCGCAAAACGAACCTGACGGTGGACCTCGATAGTGTGCACGTCGGCACGGGCCAGAGCCTCCTGTAGCCTCGCAGTCACCCCGTAGGAAGGAGTGGAGCTGCGCCTTCTCGTCGTACAAGTCGACGTCCTCTACGTCAGTCGTCGACTGAAGTGTCGTCGGGCCATGAGGTGCTGGTAGAGCGGGAGCGCAAGACAATGAGTCGCTACGTAAGTCGTCTGGAGCTGTAGGAACAACTACTGCGAAGACACCTACTACTCGTGACACACCTGTCGCTCGGCCGTCAGCTGCTGGCCGGACGTCGGCATGTGTAGGTACAGCTGCAACCGCGGCAACGTCATGGTCATCGAATGTGCGGTCAGTGTCGTAGTGCTCCTCGTGAACCCTGGTGCGTAACCCATCATCCACCTGTTGCTGGACGTCCGCCTGTCCCAGACATGCATCCTGTAGAGACCACTCGGCTGCCTCATGACGCCTGTGTACATCCTCCACACACTCCTCGACAGCGCTTCGTGCTGGAACATCCACGGTGTAAGAACGGCTGCTGGCCTCCCGGAGCTCGACCATGAGACTCTGCACGTGCGCCTCCGCTCAAGCCACCACTGCCTCCTGCTCGTCGCCTGCGGAGCGTAGGCGCTTGGGTACAGGAACTGTAGCTTGGACGAGAGTAGTTGTGTCCTCGGCTGGAACCGCCGTGGTGTCAGCAACACCGGTCAGGGCAGCGAGGTGTCGGAGGTCCGCAGCTCGCTCTGCATCCTCCATGTCGCACACACGAACGTCGGCTCTCACCGAGGGGCCATCTCGTGCTCGTGCCGCAGCTATTGCAAGAACTGCAGTGCACTGGGCCTCTACGTCTGCCTCCGACCCTGCGTCCGACCACTCCACGACGAACGACTGATCCTCATATAAGAAGTCTACCTCGTCCTGGTGGTCCATCACCTGCACCTGCTGCCCAGTACTATCTGCCTAAACCACCTGGGCGTCTGCTGGGGGCCGAGTATCAGCATCGCTATCACCTGCTCCTACTGCTGCTCCTAGCACCATGACAGCTGTCTCCACACCGGCTAACGTGGGAGCGCGCACACCGTTAGGCGCAGCTCCTGCATCGGCCGTCGTCATGTCATCGGCCAGGGTATCAACGAACACCATCTCTATCCCCGACTCAGACTCAGCCTCGGACCAATCCTCCTCCAACAAAGAGTCTCCATCACGACGAACGTCTCCCCTCCCCCGAACTCTCCGCTAGCTGAGTCTGATGTGTAGTGTCATCCGCCTCAATCATCCTACGCTATACAACAGTCGCATCACCAATGCAGAGCTCCACCGCGGTCGTCAGCGGACAAACCATCCCCCCCACGACTGACACCTCGGCAAAAGTTGTGGGGACTCGGCAGACCAACCCGTGGATAGGAGACTGTTGCTGTGTCAGTCTTGGTGACCTCTGGACTTGACGCCACTCACTCGTAGGCACACAGTGGTGGTCCACAACTACCTTGGCACACTCAGCTTCCCATTGCACAGCTCCATGTGCACACAGGAATTTTCTCGGTGGCCAGCTCCCGGAGCTCGTTTTATCAATGTCCTTGTTTTTGCTTTCTCTTAGTGTTGTTGTATAGGGTTGCCTTTTCTGCTTCCGCTGCTTCTTTCGGTTCGTCATTCTGACAACCGAGCAGCCCGTACTGCACCCGGGACCTGGCTCTCTCTTGTCTGGGAGGCAGTGACTAATTAGTTGCTAGCTTTTGCATCCTAGTGACAGGCCTGCGCAGCAGTGCACGCGCGTTGCCTAGGCGAGGGAGGATATCTGTCTCCCTCGCTCATTCTTGTCTACTCCTTCGCTTCACTTTTTCAAGCACATCTTTGCCGTCTCTCAGCCGTTTGAAGCGTCGTTTGTCACATTGTGTCCCTCACAGTGTGCTCTCTCACACAGTGTGTCGCTAAGGGGATTATCTCATTCCCTCATGGTATCAGAGCAGTTGAGAGACTGCGCCTTTGCACTCCACCGTCCAACGCGCAGCAGCAGCTTCTTTCTTGGCTGGGTTGAGCCGGGTGGAGGCGAACAGGTCCTGGCAACGTGGCGGCCCTGATCTCATGGCTCTCACCACGTAGTACTCCGGCGGAGCTGCACCCTTGCGCGCCTTGGGCTTCTTCGCCCATCCACCGGCGACGGTGCTGCCACGTCCGTGGCAGCACCGTCCTAGCCCTTTTGCTTCATTCGCGCCAACAGCCGTCTTGGCTGGCGCAGCATCTCCCAGAATCAGCAGCATTTCACGCTGCACCTCACAGCTCGCGCTGCACATCGCGCTGCAGCAGCAGCCTTTCGCAGCAGCAGCAGACTTTCGCGCAGCTGCAGCAGCATTTGCAGCAGCAGCAGCATTCGTAGCAGCACTCGCAGCAGCAGCGTACGCAGCAGCATCCGCAGAATCAGCATTCGCAACAGCATTCGCAGCAGCAGCAGCATTCGCGGCAGCAGCAGCACTCGGAGCAGCAACATTCGCCGCAGCAGCAGCATTCGCAGCAGCAGCGTGCCATTTCCTGGAAGCCGACCGCCCCCATACGCGGCGCAGCCATCGGTGGCTGGCTCTTCGATCACCCACGCGAAGGCCTCTCGAGCCTCGCGGTGAGGCTTCCGGCTGCCAAGCTGCTGACAAAACAAAAACGAAAGACGGACCCAGGGTGTACCCGGGTCCCCCTCTGGGCAGCCCCTCTTGGGGCCATCCCTGCAGATCTACACCTTTCATTTTTCCTCTTAATTTTATTTTGTCTTTCCCTTTCTGCTTTTCCTTTTTTTGAGTTATCTCTCTCTTTCCTCCCCTCCCTTCACTTCTCTTCTTACCCTCTGGGTCAAGACCCAGACATTTGGGAGATTGTCCCACTGCCTCTAGTACCCGACAGCTGTGGGAGTGAACTCGGACTTGTCAGTCCTTTTTCTTCATTTCCTCCTAGGCCAACCCTGGTTTTTTTCCCTCGGGTTTCTCACCCCTTCCTTTCTTTGTCACGATCTACCCACTTTCTTGCTGCCCGGGTACCCGTGTTCTTGTTCCACTACCCCGATACATCTCTTTATTTCTCGGGTGGCTCCGTGGGCCTTTTTCCTCGTGCCCTTGGCTTCCCTTTCCTTATCTCGTCGTTCTCGGCCTTTCTCTTTTACCCTCCTCTCATTTGGTCGAGACCCAGGCACACGGAGTCTTGTCCCGGTGCCTTGGGAGACCGTTTGTTCCAGTTCCCGTTCACTCACACTTTTTCCTTTTTTCGTTTCGCATACGGGCACCCTTTTATTCCTTATCCTTTTTCCTTCTTTCTTCTTGGTCGAGACCTGGGCACTCGGTGTTCTGTACCGGTGCCACGGGAGACCTCCCGCACGCGTTCTCCTACTTCCTTTTCTTTCTCTGGTGCGCACTCTCTAGCACCGTGCTGTTGTCTCATCTCATCCGTCGCATGGCTTCACCAGTGCTGCCACCGCCCGGGCCTGCATGGTCTCCACCATACTGGGCCCCACCGTTCTCCGGACCACCGTCTTCCTCCTACGTGCCCCCGTCGTGGCTCTCCGCAACAGCCCCGCGTGTGTTTTCGGTTCCTCGTCCGCCACCTGGGCCGGTCCGCCGGAATGCGGACCTTCCTCTGCTCCGAGTCCTCGACATCCCATCCATCACGTTGTGGCCTCACACCGCGTCAGACATTGGCCTCGGCGCGGACTCGTGCACATCATCTCTTTCTGCGTCCTGCTCCTCGCAGCCGAGCCCTCCAACAGCAGGCGGTGGTGTGAGTCTGGCCGTTGAGTCCCGGGGTCACCTTTGTGAGTCGGATGGGTCCCTGCGTGGTGTACCGTCGGCTGCGCCTGTGGCGGATGTTGCCTGGATTGAGGACTGATAGCGTGTTGCACGTCCGCGTCTGTTGGCTGCTGTTCTCGGTCGTGCACCGTCTTCTGATGCGTTCGCCGGTACTGTTGCTGCTTGTCACGTTTCGTCTCCCGCCCGCGTCTCCCCTGGCTTCTGGATTATTGATTCAGGGGGTCACTCACCACATGACGTTGTCTCGTGGAGCTTTGTGTCGTTGGGGCCTGTTGGTGACGTGCGTCATGTGCGTACTGGTTCCGGCCAGCTGCTCCCTATCCAAGGTGTCGGTGTCGTGCGCTTTGTTGGCCCCGCGGGTGATCTTTTCCTGTCTGATGTCCTGTTTGTGCCTGCTCTTGAAGTCAGTCTGTTGTCTGTCCCCACTCTCGACGATCAGGGTATGGACTTTGTCGCCTCTCGTGGTGTGGGCACTGTTGTACTGCAATTATCTGGCCGCATCGTGCTTCGCGGTCTTCGTTGTGATCGGCTGTACCGTGTGCCTCTGTTCGCGCCCGGCCCTTCTGTTGCCGCTACCGCTCATGTGCATGTAGCTCCGTCGCTCTCGCCCGAGCACACACGTCTTTTGCATCGCTGCCTCTGCCATGTGCACACTGCCGCCATTCACGGTCTCCTTCGTCATCAACCAGCTGTTGGTCTTGATCCTGGCACATTTCCGGTCCCTTGCTCTGCCGACTGCCTCGACTGTGCGCAGGGCAAAATGCATCGCCCTCCTTTCCCCGTCTCTGACTCTCGCACACTTCGCCCCCTTGCCCTCGTCCATGCCGACGTCATGGGTCCCCTTCCTGATGCGTTTGCTGGTGACCTTGGTCGTTACATCCTCTGTCTGACTGATGACTTTTCTCGTTTTCGTTGGGTCTTCGCCTTGCGCCAGAAGAGCGATGTCGGACCTATCATTGAATCCTGGGTTGCCCAAGCTGAGCGTGCTTGTCAGCACAAGCTGGCCGTCTTCCACTCTGACCATGGTGGGGAGTTCCTGGGTCCCACTGCTTGTTTCCTCCAGTCGCAAGGAGTGTGTCTTGATTCCTCTGCTCCGTACACACCACAACAAAATGGTGTTTTTGAACGTTGGAATCGTACTCTGGCCGACGGTGTTCGCACCCTTCTCTCTGAGTCCGGCCTCTCTCCCTGTTTGCCTTTGAGGCCATGTGCTACATGACATGGGTGTGGAACCGCATTCCTCATGGTCCATTACCCCGTCATGTCACGCCGTTCGAGCGCTGGTCTGGTCGTCGTGCGGACTTGCGCCTTGCTCGTGTGTGGGGCAGCATCGCCTGTGTCTGGCTCCCTGACGATCAGCGCGATGGCAACCTGTCCGTTCGCGGTCGTCTTTGTCCCTTTCTGGGCGTGTCTCACCAGTCCAAAGCTTGGCGCTTTTGGGACCCTGAGCGTCTCCGTGTTGTCGAGTCTCGTGATGCTCTCTTCTTCGAAACACTGTTCTCCCGCAATCTTCCGCATCGTGGTTCCTCGCCTGCATCCTTCCCTCGTACCGGGGGGGGGTGGTGTCTCTCTTGTGCCCTCTGGCGGTGCATGCATTCCCACGTCTTCTCCCTCATCCACGTCATCCCCGTCTGCGTCAGTGCCCACTCCTGCCACGTCTGTATCCACACCTGCATCCGCATCTCTCTCGTCGCCTGCATCATCCCCTGCACTGTCCTCTGCATCATCGCCAATGTCTGCATCTGGGGCACCTCCGTCCTTGCCTGCGGCATCCTCTGCACCCTCTGCGGCATCACCCGCAGCATCCTCTGCACCCTCACCTGCATCACTGTCGGCGGCGCCCCTTGCAGCATCTCCTGCGTCCTCGCCTGCCTCCTCTCCGGCTGCCTCTCCGCCCATGTCGATTCCTTCTGTCCTGGATCCAGTTGCACCCCTGCCCATGTCGGCTCCCTCTCCCTTCAGTCGAGCCCCTGGCGGTCGCCTTCGGCCCTTACCGTCGTCCTCTTTCACGGCCCCTGTTCCTCCTCGTCCTGCTGAGGCGTCACGGTCTATTCGTCCCGCTGTTCTGTCGGCTCCCACCGATCCCGTGGGTGACACTGGTCTCGACGCTCTTGGCCTGTCTGCCAATGTGGTCCAGCCTAACACGGCCTTGGGATACTCCATGATTGCTGAGGAGCTCTACCGGGCTGTCGCGGCTGCAGAGTCTACTCCGCCTGTGCGCAGCGCCTCTGTGGCCACCACGCTCACTGTGCGGAGCTCCAGTGCCCTCCCACTCGAGCCCGACACCGTACGTCAGGCCCGCTCTGCTCCAGACGCTGCTCTCTGGGAGCAATCCATGCGCGAGGAGCTTGATGCTATCCGTGCACATGGCGTCTATGAGAGCGTTCAGCTGCCACCTGGTCGCAAGGCCATCGCCGCCCGCTGGGTGTACCGCTGCAAACTGAAGCCAGACGGCTCAGTTGAGCGCTACAAGGCTCGCCTTACGGCCAAGGGATTCTCCCAAGTGCCGGGCGTGGACTTTGATGCTACCTTTGCCCCTGTGGGCAAGTATACCACCGCCAAGGCACTCTTGAGCCAGGTGGCCTAGCATGACTGGGAATTGCACCAGATGGACGTCAACAACGCCTTCTTGCACGGTCGCCTCGACGAGGAGATCTACTTGGTCCAGCCCCCTGGCTTCGAGGATGGTACTGACCGTGTCTGGCGCCTCCGCAAGTCCTTGTATGGGCTCAAACAGTCACCGCGCTGCTGGAACCTCGAGATCTCCGCCACCCTTGAGCGTGGTGGATATCATCGCAGTCCGGTTGATCCGGCGCTCTTTGTGAGTGCCCCGTCGGCACCCTTCGTCGCCATTTTGGTCTACGTCGACGATCTTTTGATCGCCTCTCCAGATTCTCACGCTGTCCAGGCTGTGAAGACACTCCTCCAGTCTGCGTATAAGATGAAGGATCTTGGCCCAGCCCATGTGTTCTTGGGCATGGAGATTGAGCGTGACCGTCAGCGGCACTTGCTACACGTGCATCAGGCCGGGTACATTCGGACCCTGGGGGAGCGGTTTGCTGACTTGTTGGCTGCCGCTCCACATGCCTCTACACCCATGACGCCTGCTGGGCAGAGGCTCCTGAAGACTATGGACCCAGCTCGTCTGGGGGAGCCGGTCGATGTCTCGACCTATCTCTCAGTCATTGGTTCTTTGATGTTTCTCGGCACCACCACCCGTGCAGACGCAACGTTTGCTGTGAACTTCCTTTCGCAGTTCTCGCAGTCCCCGCGCCGTCTCCATCTTGAAGCTGCGCTGCGTGTTGTCCGCTACATCGTGTCCACCCCCCGCTTGGGCTTGTGTTTTCGTGCCCAACCCTCTGTCGTGGTTGAGGGATACACAGACAGCGATTGGGCACAGGATCGCGATGCTCGCAGTCGGTCTGGGTACATCTTCCTTGTCGGGGGCACAGCCATCTCTTGGAAGAGCGGAAAGCAGGGTTGTGTCGCGCGTAGCTCTACTGAGGCAGAGTACGTTGTCCTGGGTGCCGGGGTCTGTGAGAGCATTTGGTTGTGTCGTCTCATGCAGCAGCTGCGCCAGCCCATTCACTGCATCACATTGCGTTGCGACAACGAAAGCACACGCCACATCGCTGAGCATGATGGCATGCATCACACCCGTACCAAGCACATCAATATTGAGAATCACTTTGTGCGCGAGCGCATTGCTTGTGGCGATGTTTGCTTGCTTGGCGTTGGCACACGGCACCAGCGTGCTGACTTTCTGACAAAGGCGCTGGGTGGCGGCAAGTTCAAGGAGGCTGTGCATGCTGTTGGTCTTCAGTCTTTGCGCATTGACCCTGGCTGATGTGTGTCTGACCGTCCTCGTTGTTTCTCTCTGCTTCTCGTACTGCTGTGTTTGTCACCTTGAGTTGTGCCCCGTATCTCCTTGTGGCGTCTGGCGTCGTCAGGTCATGGGGGAGTGTTGCTATGTCAGTCTTGGTGACCTCTTGACTTGACGCCACTCACTCGCAGGTACACAGTGGTGGTCCACAACTACCTTGGCACACTCAGCTTCCCCTTGCACAGCTCCATGTGCAAGGGGAAGCTGAGGCCAGCTCATGTGGCCAGCTCCCGGAGCTCGTTTTATCAGTGACCTTGTTTTTGCTTTCTCTTAGTGTTGTTGTATAGGGTTGCCTTTTCTGCTTCCGCTGCTTCTTTCGGTTCGTCATGCTGACAACCGAGCAGCCCGTACTGCACCCGGGACCTGGCTCTCTCTTGTCTGGGAGGCAGTGACTAATTAGTTGCTAGCTTTTGCATCCTAGTGACAGGCCTGCGCAGCGGTGCACGCGCGTTGCCTAGGCGAGGGAGGATATCTGTCTCCCTCGCTCATTCTTGTCTACTCCTTTGCTTCACTTTTTCAAGCACATCTTTGCCGTCTCTCAGCCGTTTGAAGCGCCGTTTGTCACATTGTGTCCCTCACAGTGTGCTCTCTCACACAGTGTGTCGCTAAGGGGGTTATCTCATTCCCTCAGAGACGAGGGGGTCTCGTTACGTGAGACTCCTCCCACAGCCCCGTCTGATGGTGCTGCTTGTGCGCGCCGTGCAAGACGAGCACCTCGCCGCCGCGCACGACGAGTGTAAGAAAGAGCGGTGCGGCGAGGGGCTGTGGGTCCGTCCGTCGGTATGATGCCGATAGCCTCCAAGACGGAGCGGAGGGTGACGGATGAAGACGAGAGATCCGGTATGCTAGCATCGTCGGAGGAAGGGATGCAGGATCGGGAGGAAGATGAGGATGAAGTGGGAGGCGACACCTACGGCGGAGTGGCAGCTCGCTCGGAAGTCACGTGGTCAAGGAGCTGCTGGACCATGCGCTTGAGGTTCCGGACCTCCATGTGTAGGGCGGCCATGTTACCACGCAGAAGCCCTGTGGCATCACTCGGTGACGTGTCCACTGAAAGAGGAGGTGTAGAGGATCGTACCCAAGGGGGATGCGACCCAGGAGGGCGCTGTCGGCACTGGTGCCAGCCATGCTGCCTATCTCGACAATAATAGCACGAAAACCCTGAGGACAAATGGGACTCGTGCCACAGCTGCATCGACCACTGTACCTGTGGCGACTGCCACGGGTGAGGCTCAAGTGTAGACCACGGCAATGGTAACGCCCACGGCCACGCTGCGCAGCTCATGTCGAGAGCTAAGCGTAGGTGATAATCTCACACACTCAACCCCGATGGTGCAAAGGACCACGTAGAGGGATACGAGTGCAGCAACGTCTCTCAGACGGGCTGCGATGTCGTCAGTCAAGGCGACAACCTCAGCCGTAGTGTGTTGCTACAACATTGCACCCGGTGACGATGGCACAACTATCGCAACGTGCGACCTCAAGCCACCTTCGTTGTTGCTATTGCTGCTGCGACTCTTGCGGCGGCTGCTGCTACAGCGGTTCCCGTCTTCAGCCGACGGTAGTGGCCTCAAGCCACACTAAAAAGTAAAATAATTAATAAAAATAACAAAACAAAACTCACCCCTCTTTTTTTTTTGTTCACCGACGCTTGGCGCGAGTGGGGTACCCCTTCCCGGGCCTTACTCAACTGCCCCACTCGAGGACCCCCTCTGTCCTCCTTTTCCCTTTTTTTGTAGTTTTTTTTTCTTTTGTGTACACACCAGTAGCCAAACACGGCTGCTGCTGCCACCCGGTGCTCCTGCTGTAGTGGGTGCTGCCCGTAGCCGCTACCGCCGTAGGTGCTTCACGCCGCTTATTGCTGCTACGACCGTTGTTGCTTGCAGTTGCCGTCGTTGTCTCTGCTACCTCTACCGCTCTGCTACAACGTAGTCGTGGTGGGTCCCTCCAAGATCTGCTGCTGCTGCTATGGGTGGCTGCTGCTGCTGCCACTCACTGCTGCTGCGTCTCTACTGCACAGCACAACAAGCTGTGGCTCGTTTGCTCTGATACCATGAGAAACTTCCTAGAACCTTCCTAACCACTTGCCGCAACACTAGGCGTCAGCGCTAGGCCAGCGTGTGACAACAGTCACAAGTCAGAGACAAAACTGCAAGGGTCTGGGAAGGGACACGTACAGAGTGTCAGGAAGCTCAAAAATGAATATAATTGCAGAGAGAGATAACAAATGACAAGTCCACAGCATAAATACCTGCCGCGGCGCACGACAGGTGTCGCACGCGAAAGTGCAAGGTCTGTCCTAAAACCGGCCCAAAAACATTGTTATGGCCGTAACTCTATGCAAACAAATCAGAACGCTACGCCGTCTGAACCTAGAGATGCAGAATCTCAAGCCGGACGCTACGACTGGTCACACACATAAGCCTGGCACCGATCGGTGGATAGAAAATGCAAAACATGCAAATCAGGCTGAAGAGCCAGTCCACCGAGAAAACTCTAGCGTCTGTAGAAAAAGCGCAAAGCACCCCGGCAAGCACCCAGGGCGTCATGGCAGCTCTCTAGCAGTTGCTGGTGGATGGAGCCACCACTCGTCGGTGCTCCGGTGCCAGCTGCGTCCGCATCAAGGATAGGCTGCAGAAAACCTGTAGGAGGTCCGAGACAGCATCCACGACGCTGGGGCAGTCATCGGTCAGCTCCGAGTGGGCGGTCCACCACCTGCCGACACGCCGGTGTTTACGGGGTCCGCATCCGGGACCATGTCGTCGTGCTCTCCTGTACCGCTGCTCTCCTTGCCGTCGCTCGTGACAGGTGGAAGACACACACACCAACACTCCCCCTGGCTGACACAACTGTCAACATAACGATGTCTGAGCGAAGGCAAGAGACGAAGGCAAGAGATGATGGCTTAGGCAGCCAATCATAGCAAGCACTGATCAAGCATACCACACCACAGGGTCTCCTCGTGACAATGGTGAATCCCACCAAATGCCCGGGTCTCGACCATGCACAAAGTCAATCACACACCTACGTGTCAAACATGATGCAAGAGAGACAGAGAAACAAGGTCGCCTCGTGGCCCTGGAAAATGTCTCCGGGTGTCCGGGTCTCGACCACATCATGCATGGATCATACATAACACATGGAGGCAATGGGTCTCCACATCACACCGGTGAAGCTCACCAGGTGCGCGGGTCTCGACCAGCCTAACCTCGACCATATCATCGTGCCACATCCCAAGTGACCTCGCTGCCCTCAAAAGGGTGTCAGGCCAAAGTCCACATACCAACACCCACAGCCATGTTCGTACGGTCATGTCGATGGGACGAGGGGCGCAAGATGACATCGACAGTAGCAGACGGTATACAGAGGCGTCCACCTAGACGGCACACAAATGCTACAAGCGATGAACGGCGTGCGAAACAAGCGAGAGAGGATGGAGTTGGAAACAAATGGAATTCAAGACTGGAGCATTCGTGATCCATAAGACGACAGATAGGGACTCCTGCCGTGTGAACGAATTCCCGTCCAAGTGGGTGTTGAGGAACAACCACCACTAGCAGTGGACATCCTAAGTCACGCACGTGCGTGCCTTAGTTGCCTCCCAATCTGGCTATTCAAGTGGGGTCTGCCCAACTCATGCTCCAGCAACACACAAAAGTCCATATGGAGTGTTCTTGGAGTGTCCCCTACACCTGCTCAGATGTGTTGAGTTGTACAGGCAAGCTGTTAGGCCTACTGTTTTGAGCTGCTTCTGTTCAATGCGTTGCGACTCACAGTGGAACTGGGAACAAAAATGACTTGAATTGCACTAGTTCCTGGGGACAAAAAAAGAATGAAACAAATACAATTAGCAAGCAAACCCTCCCCCCCCCCCCCCCCCCCCCCCCCCCC
>SZWC01017151.1:2793-17590 GCA_023375785.1 Penium margaritaceum
CACACACACACACACACACACACACACACACACACACATTTTTTTCACACCCTGTCTTTTTTTAAAACGCGAAACTATGCCAAAATTTGTTTTCAAACTGGAGTCTAAAGTTTGATGACAATGGTTACTACGTAACCCAAAAAGAGAGTCCGAGGTACGACATGAAAACCACATACCGCATTGCTCGCATAGGCGCGGGAAGGGCTCTCGCCTGAGGACATTGGGAAAATTGTTCAAAGAGGTTGACGGCAAAGGCGACGTCTGTTCGTGTGGTCGTGGCCAAGTACATCGAAGAGCCAATGAGGCATAAGGTCACATCCACTGTCTCCCCGGACTGTGCTAGATCATCCACCTTTAGGATATCCTACTCGTCAGGTGTCATGGGGGTGGAGGATTTGGGAACTGCACCAAGGAGGTCAACAAAACACTCCCCCACAACACGGGTGTAACGTCCCTGTGTTTTAAGAGTGTCCGCCATTGACGATTAGTTACGATCTCCATCCCAAAGAACACAGTTACAGGACCAAGGTCGTTCATCCTATACGCGGCCTGAAGGACTACCTTGGTCCCCTTCACATCCTCCATCAAAAGGGACGTAATCAGGAGGTCATTCACATAGACTGGAATGGCATTAAAACTCTCAGCTATTTGTCCAAGAAACAGGGAGGGTTCGTTGTCTTTCTCTACCTAGCTAGCACATGTCAATGTGCCAGTTTTTTGCAGGTTCCAATGTCAAGGTAACTGCTTCAGGCCGTATAAGGCCTTACACAAGCGTTAGACCTTGTCACCAACCTCAAAGACTGGTGGCTTTACTACCCCAAAGACATTTAAATTCGAAATCAGTCAGAATTGTACCATTTTTTATTTCAACGCACTTAAAGGAACACCTTAATACTTACATACATATTTATACGAGTTTAAAATGCCACAGTCAGAACTTCATGTATTGTGGTACCGGGTTCAAGCGATCCAACACCCAGTGAACATAGCAAAACCTTTTTTGGGTTTGTGTCTATACGTGTGCGAAGTGAAAAACAACAGTTTCCACATCTAGCTTCCGTCCTGTGGGACGGGGAGAGGGACACGCGTCACAACTTGCGATGTGAGCAATGACAGCGATGTCAACCACGTCAGCGGTGTTTGTTATTTTTGTAGTGTTAACTCTGTCCGCGATGATGATCTCGACAAAATTAAGGAAAAAAAACACACACTTGGCAAATGATCGAAGGAGTAGGCTGGACCCAAATTTGTTCATTGAGGAACACATAATTAGTTCGAAAGTAAAACTTATGTTCAAAATTAAAGGACACATAATTAGTAAGTTTCAAGTCTGTGAATTCAAAGAACACCAAGGTATATAGATCTCCTCCTCTAGAGTCCCATGGAGGAACACATTGTTCTCATCCATCGAACATAGCTCCATGACTCTCCTATATCCTCTCCTCTTCTCAGCGAGCCCACAACCTCTACAATGGATGCCTAGTTGCCGGTTGCGCAACTTGAAGTGAAACCCTGAGCATTGGGCTACTCTTACGACCCAAGTGGTGGTCTTTGACCATTGACCTCTAGGGCCCAGCGAATGGCTTATTTGCACCCAGATGCCCCACTCGTACTATTCATAGTGGTGAGCTTGGCACAAAGGCCCTTGGCCTGAGCATCCAGGCGGACTGCACTGAAGCAGGTAGATGCACATGAGTAATTGTAATTAAAGATACTGTCATCGATACGGGATCAGCTGTGCAAGAGGAAATGGACACATGCACTAGAGCACGTGTGTCGGAGGTGGACCGACGCTCGCACGGGATCGGATGTGTCAGAAAGACCCATGGTGGCACAGTATCAGGTGTGCCAAAAGGGTTTGGCATTGGCATGGGATCAAGTGTGCCAGGGGGGACCAACGAGACTTTGGGACCCATAACCATGATGTCCTGTTCGTGAGCAGCTTGAGACCAGACCATAAGTGAGATTGCCCGAATGGATCCATCCACAAGACTAGACTCCCCCATCCATTGTGAAGTGACGCAAGTGGGAACATGGTCCGCAACGACCATGAGAATGCTTGATATGTCGTAGTAGGTAAGAGACTAAGAAATAGAGCATATCGATACTTGACAATGCAATGGAGAGCACGATCCTCAAAGCACCATGCCTTTGACCTCTTGGAGATGTGGAGGAAGGCACACATGCCACCTTGAGGTGAGACCTTGGACTCGTGTTGGTCCCCTGTGTACTAGACATAGGTTAGTGACCCCAAAATGCGAGCAAGATGGAGATCGACGCAATGGCCAAAGGACAACTCGTATGGCATGACATGGTCCGGAAGAGGACCACGCGCCATGCGGTTCAAGACCCACGTCATGTAGGCAAAGCCCTCAAATGTAAAGGAATCTGGAACATCGTGCTCAGACCAAATGGCACAGGCCTCGTCTTCCATGGTGTGGTTCTACGGCTCGGACATGTCGTTCAGTGTTGTAGTACAGAGAGCTAGTGATGAACATTGTGCTCAGCAAAGAACTCGCCACTACGATCCGAGCGGAACATGCAAATGGTGTGACAAGACTGGCACACAACCATCACTAGCTATAGGCAAACCGCCATAATGGCATCGTTCTTGTTGTGGAGGTTGTAGTCCCACAGCAAACAGGTGAACTCGTCAGCCAAGGCATGAACATATTGACCCTGATCGAAGAGAGACTCGTCTAGGAGGGGACTGAGGAGGTCCGATTGGACCAACTCTAGAAGAATAAGTGCCAGAGAGATAATGTCAGGGTAAGTACAACAATGCATCTTACGTTGGGTGCAGAAAAGGAAATCGGTCATGGGCGACATCTCGAAGGAAGCCATGTCAAGACCAAGAGCTGGCTAAGTTACAATGAGTTTGGATATAGTGTCCGAGCTCACATGGCAAACATGGAGATGTAACAACCGTTAGTGCTAAGGGAAAACAACACCAGTGACAAACACACACGCAAAAAAGGAAAAGGGAGAAGAAGCGGAGGGAGTACAATGAGACACAAAATACACATCATCAATAACAGAGGTACAAAGAACAATGGCACGTATTTCAAATGCAGTCACTATGGCAAAGTCAGCAGAGTGCTCAACAGTGAGACCCATCTTGGTGCATGCACGAACACAAAGTAGGCTGAGCTCAAGAGCGGGGACAAAGAGTACATCAGAAATGTACAATGGGCTAGACGAACTGTCAGACGGTACTACCCCCACTTTCTGGATAGAAACCAGCTGACCAGACCCTAGTTGAAATGAAAACATGGACATAACAGAGATGAGCATGAAAAATCACTACGATGACAGGTTATGTGATGGGTGGCACCGAAGTCAATGATCCACGTGTCAATTGGCTCACGACCTGTCATCAACCATATATAACCAATCACCCGACCCTTGAGCTTGTGTATAAGAAAGACTATTAGGAATTGAATAACGATGGTTTACCAAAACTTGTCTATTTCATAAAACCACCTCTAGTCTTTTCACATTTGAAAAGGACTGTATATGTGGGCTCTAGTCACATGCATTCGTGTTCATGATTATTAAGAAATCCAAGGATTCAGGACATTTTGATACACTGATCGTGGAGTGCATGAATTCGGGTCGATTAACTATACCTCTCACCAACACTGAACAACGTCCCATCAAACACTGCCTTTGCTAGAAATTCAACAAAGGAATTGGGACGACGATAAATGGCACAAAATATGAATCCACAAGTTTTTTGGTACTTTCACGCCCATCCTCATCACGAGCCGACGAAGCCCCCCCACAAGCATCATCACGAATAACAGGCATGGTAGAACAAACTGTCTAAGGAATATCCAATTCTGATAGCACACTTGCACCTCTCTGACTGTAAAGTGCCAGCAACTGACAAAGCTTTGCAATTGTGCGGTCTAGTAGATCCATGCCTTTGACGCCATCCGGAGTGGTAGAAGGCTCAATTGCTGTCACCATCTTTGCACAACCCACCTAAGTTGTGCGAGGAGACGTATGCTAGGCGTGCATAGCCTTGAGGCCACGTGTGATCTGGCACGATTCCAATGGCTTCTGGCACTACGTGTATAGATGAGTGTCGTTGCTCTTGTAAAATTGGATAGAGCGTCCACTATCATTGCTCTCCTGTTGGTGTTGTTGTTGATGTCCCTTGTTGTTTATCTTTTTCCTCCTCTTCCCTGTGTGGTGGTGGCCAAAACCTGAGAGGCTATCTTCAGGGAAGAGGGAGAAGAATAACGTGGAGGAGGAGCTGAAATTGAGATGGGTCGTCGGGGATGCAATCGTCACCGCTACCAAGGAGATGGCCTGATGCGCCTGACCAGCCTCCTTGGCTCCCATCCTCTAGAGATAGTAGTGCTTGGCCCAAGGAAGCAGCTTAAGGGATTCAAACAGCTAAGGTGGGGCTAATAAAAGAAGGTGAAAATGTTGGTATACTCCATGTGGTGGTGATCGCCCAGAACTAGGCGCCTGTGCCAATGCCCAGCCTGCTGTAGATATACATCGCGTGGCGCGAGTATGTTGCTTCCAACTCTGACTCTCCTTGGCAAAGGTAGTAGAACTCCCTAAGGCAGACAACTCTCATCGTGTGTGTCTCTACAACAACCAAGGCGAGGGCCAACTCCCACCCACGGCGAGAGTCAACACTGTCATCCGTCCCAGGTGCGCCTAGGAAACTGGCGCTAGTGCCACTGATGTAACCACGGGTGTGCACTATGGGTTGAGGAAGAGGTGATCGAGCTACGTGCGTCCTACTCCCGGTGCCTTACCTCATCGTATGCCTGTTGCAACTTGTCAATCGCATGAGTGTGTGGGCTTGACGAGCATGATATGGAGCTAGAGCCAGATGGGTCAATTGGCTCCTTTCCCTTGACACCACCTGGTGCTATGATTACCGAATATGGGTTGCAAACGTAAAAATGATCCTAAAAATAAAATGACATCCTTTCTTTAGGAGTTCAAATGCGATATAGAATGACGTTTTGACCCAAATTTTACTGATATCAGCACCACAGAAAATGATGTTAGATGCATTTTTTTCTTTCTTATGCTAGCAATTTTTTTGCCAGTATTTTGTATGCCAATGTTAGTACGCTATCAATTTCTTCGCTTTTTTTTACTCACATGGACCTCGTGTGCCAAAGGACAAGGGTGACCTCATCACCCCTACCCATGACTTCACAAGTGCTTTGTAGCCACTGCGTAGCTTCTGTGTAACTGCACAACAATACAACTGTACAGCCACGCAATAGTGTTGCGATATACTACTGCCATACACCTATTACGTTGGTTAATTTGTAGCAATGAATCATCTAGCATGAACTAGACATGAGAGTGGTGCATGCATACTACATACGCTCATAGCTAATGTGGTACTTTGTTTTCTTGCATACTTGTGTCTTGCTCAAGATTCATGTGGGTTGCTGATCTTGAGGAACTGCAATGAAGCTTCATAGCCTTGCTGTCGAAGACAAGGCGACACTATCCAGTCAGCTCAAGCACTAGCAAGCAAGCACGTGCAAGAAACAGCAAGGGTTACGCTAAGGAGACGTGCCAAATCTCATAAGCTCCATGAGCTTAGTAATAAAGAGATAAACGAAAACTTACAAGCACACAACATAATACCTATAATGGCGCATGAAGGATGACTCGTAGGACAGTGTCAGCTTGTCCTAAACCCGGCCCAAAATTACTCTTTTGGCCTTAAGTCTAAGTACAGGCATCCAAACACAACACGGTCTCAAGTTTAAAGGTGCAGAGTTTTTAGCCGGACGATTCGATTGGTCACATGCACAGATCCGACATTAATTGGCAGAAACACAATGCAAAACATGCATATCTGGCTCAAAAGCCAGTCAAATGAGAAGACTCTACACATTGCATAATAACTGTATTGTGTCTGAGCAGGACACTCTATATGGACGGGTGGCGCTACCACCCGTCCATGCTCTTGTGTGAACTAGGTCCGCATCAGGAATCTGTATGAGCATGGACACGGCCGAGTAGTCGTACTAAGCAAAAGAAATGCGGGCATCTCACATCACAATATTCCCCCATGACCCGATACCACGCATGTCCATACACGTGCAGAACTAAGACATGTGCACAACAAAATGTTGCACAGTCAACACGCACCTACCCCACTATCAACAACTGTGAGGCAAAGTGCAAATTTCAACAAAACGAATGGCCACCATGAACTTTTTTCATGCGAGTACCTTGGTCAGGAAGTCAGCCTGCAGCATGTCTGTGCCCACCCACATGACGCAGATCACCTATCACTCCACAACATTGCGCCAAACTGATTCTGAACCGGAATCTGCTTTGTGCATGCATGAAATAATTCAGAGGTATTTGCAATGTCGGGAGGAATCTTTTTGTCCTCTTGTGTGATTTAATGTAGTTCATGAACTCACGCAGCTCACGGAACAGACGCTATAGCAACACAGTCTCTACCGCTCTTTCCCCTAGCACAACATATTGTGCCTCTCTTGAGCTACGTGAAATGTAACCCTGCTTGTTATGGTACCACGACAAAGTAGTGGCACCCAATAGAAACACGTAGCCTGTCCGACTGTGTCCATTAGGACTCTAGGCCGAGTCACTGACTGTGTAGCTACGACTACTAAACATTTTCGTCAGAAGGAGAGTGCAAGATATGGTGTACAAACCACATACTACACCACTTGAACAGTCAACCAAAGATTTCTTGCCAGAGCACATCGCGAAAATTGTGCAAGCAAGTTTACGGTAGCAGTGTTTCTTGCAACACTGCTACCACCTCTACTGTTATTGATGCACTGTAGCAGTGCTCCTCACGGCTGCTGCTACCATTGCTAATATTTACTACTGTCACCGCTGTGAGCTGCCACTGCCACTCCTTGGCCGTCCTTTCCACGGCCTTCACCACGGCCATGGTCTTGGCCATCATTGCACCAACCAGTCCCCTTGGTAGTCTGTAAATATGCGGTGGAAGTGGAGGACGGGGCTGTGGACGAAGGGTTCGAGGATGCAAAGGAGGGAGAGGAGGTGGTCCCTGATGCAACAACAGTGCGGTGAAACGACTTGTTATTCAAAATTTCCCATCAATCAATGAGACGACCAGTGGTCAAATCGTTGAGAGTACCAATCCAAAGAGGGTTATTGGGTGGAACAAGCTTGGATGCTAGGTGTTCAAAATTAGCGCAAAGTACATGGAGCTAAAGATCTGAGAGTTTGAGATGAGGCCAACCATAATGGACAGGCATGCAGAAATCTGACCAGGCATAGCTTTGTCCAGATCACGCAGAAGACGCTGACTACGTGCTCGATATGAATTAGCTAACTTGTCAACTCTCATGCACAGTCGGTTGAACTCTACAATGGGGATTCTTTGGGCTGAAGGACCGACGATTGTTTTGTGCCGGCATATGAGAGCCTATGCACCAATGCATTAAGCAGGGGTGCGACGTGTGGTGTCAATATTGTACATGCCAATTTCGTCAAGTCGATCATCAGAGCCAGTAAGGAACACAACAAGCACAATACGAGCAACCTGAGAGGGGAAAGGAGGTAAATTCGTTGTGGAAGAGGGTTCACCAGGGGAGTGAGTAATACTCCCAAATGAGCTCACCTTGTGTCCAAGAGCTGAAGCAAGTTTTCTGAGAGAAGAATGTGAGCTTCATTGTGAAGTGCAGTGGAGAAATTTCCAAGTCCTGCCACTGGTGTAGAGAGAGCTGAGACTCTAAGGAATTAGAGGAGACCTGTCCATGTGGTGGTGCTGCAGGGTTGCTTGTAATACCTCCTGTAGTCATGGAGCCAGAGGTGGTGATAGCACCCATAGTACCTCCAGTAGCAGCAGCTCCCTAAGTACGTTCAGTACCCCAGGTACCTACAGCATCCATAACAGTGGTGAATGGAGACGTGGAAAAAATTCGTTCCATCACTAGCTCAGCTACTGCAGTTGCCATTTCTGCCTTGACATCTACATCATTCTGAGTTCCTCTTAAAGCTGACGATGATCTGCCTATGCCTCATGCAAGGCGGCGTGTAAGGCCTTAATGATAATGGCATCAGCAGGTAGGATGGACAAGTGGGAGAAGAGTGGAGGAGAAGAAATGGCATAGGGATGGATGAAAATGCAAATGCAAGGGTTTGCAAGGGATTTCTCACCACTCTAGCACCGAGGAAGAAGTGAGAAAAGAGGCGGGATGATTACTGTAGCACATGAGGTAAGCACCGAGATCTAGACGGAAACTACCACCAAGAGACACAGGATCCCTGTCATAACAACGTCGCCAACTGCTACAGCTATAGATGCCACACGCACTTGGGTGCTTACGTGGTGGTCCAGCGGCCGGGCCTCTCCTGTGGGAGTGAGAACGGCGACAACAGTAGTTGTGTGAATGGAGCTGACTATGCCAAACTCAGAGTCAGGCAATACAGGGAAAGCAGTGGCAACAGCTGATGATGCGGCAACCACCTGAACAAAAATGTGAGCTGTAGTAGATGCCAGAAGATAGTGGAAAGTGCCAGCCTCAGACAACACTACGGTGGCTTGTCCAACTGCCGTGCTAGTTGGAGCTCTGCTCGCACAAGCTGTGGCGGAGAATGTGGCACTCGCACCTACTACAGCATCCAGAACTTCCCTGGCAAGACTAAGCGTGTCAGTGTGCAAAGAAAGGAGGGGAGCACATCCTAGTTTCTGACGCTCACTAGTTGTGCTTGCTGCAAAGGTTTTTGGAGTACTATCAGGCGGAAGTTGTGACACAAGAGGCTACATCCATGGAGGAGACTGAAAAAGACAATCACTGGTATAGAAAAATGCTTCAACTTCCTGATCTTTCACCTCTTTAATCTTGCAGACGTCATTGCGCCAGTACTCATTTTACATAATGCACATCCAAAGAGGGATACCGTCATTGTTCTCATTTGGCGTGGCCCAACGGTCGGCCTGTGGTCGCGCCCGTAACCATACCCCCTCGTGGTCACAACTGCTAGCGGAAGAGGGTGATGCAGACAAATGGTCAACCATGAAAATAGATTAGGTAATGGGAGACTTTCACTACTGCTACAGTTGGTATTGTGATGGCACGTAGATGCCACTGATGAGGATGAAAATGCCATACTAGTCAACCACAAAAAATGCAGTCATGTAAAGTAGTCTAAGGAGACTGCTGATGCTTCGGGTGCAGCTACTGATGCTAGAGCTAGTAGATGCTCCTGAGCCTGCCATCGCTGCTATTCCCTAAGGTTGCAATGGAAGCGCTTTTCTATGAGAAAAAGGTGCCCAGATGGACATGAAGAGATAGGTGATGTGATGCTATTGTGGCCATGGCCGTGGCTGCATGCACCTAAAACCGTACCCACCAATAAGAGGGTGGATGCCACATGTAGAGAGGCTAAAGAAACAGTGGAAGAGGCTACTGTAGCTGCAAGAGCGGCTATAGTGGATGGCTCAAAACATGTAGCGTCGGACAATGCAGTTGCTGAACCATATAGTTGCGGCGACTACACTTGTCACCCCAAAAGTTGGGTTATCAGGTGGAGACAAAGAGGCCTGCAGTGTGTCTTTGTTGCGCCCGTAGCTGTGGCTGCACATAGTTACCACCGGGCTTGTCAATGAGAGGAAAGATGCCGCGTGAAGAGGTAGGGGCAGCTGCGAGAGAGGCTGTTGTGGCTGCAAGAGCGGCTGCCATGGCAAACTGATTCCGCTGATGATTCCGCTGCTGCATCCTAGGATAGTGATAAGGACACGTCGATGTTGCGGTGGCAAGAGTTGCAACAGTAGTAGAGTTAGTGCCCCACAAGATGGTGCTACTGATGATGCAGCGATTCCAAGTGGAACTAGTGCCACTACAGTGAGGGGCCCAAAGCTGGTCCCACATCGAGGAGATGTGGGATGATGGAGGGATTGCCCCTCTTGCCTTGATACCAATAGTTACTCTATTGAACACATGGGGTCACCCCCATGCATGATACGTCATGGATTAGATCTCGTGGTACTTGATAAATTTTCAGAACATTTTAGAAATGAGCCTTGTGGAGAGGGGGATAAGGGCAAGGCCGGTGAGAATGTCTTTCGTTTGTGTGTGATGCATGTCAAGAGCTTGCCTCCACCCGGGATTCAAGCCTGACCTTTCGGCATTAACCACGGGTGGCTACTCGCCGCCGAACTAATTTAGCGAGGTCGCTAAGTTGCCCCTTAAGGATGAGCAACTAGCCAGCAGAATGTATCTCCTCCAGTAAACCACATGCAACTTGGAGGTAATCCAAGGATCCTTAAGTGACAATGAGCTAGAGCGTCCCATGAGTAAAACTAGAGTTAGAAGTCATGAGAGACAGGTTATCTGGCAGTGGGCCACATCTTGAGCCAGTACTGCTACTGGCAAGATGCACGAGCTTTACCACTAGTTGTTCCCATCTTGTGGGACTGAGCTCTAATACAGTTACAACAATCAGTCTCCTTTATATATATAATTTGTGAGCATGTGGAGCAAGCCAAGTTGGTACTATAGGTGTGATGGGCCACTAACTCAACCAAAAACACCAACAGTTTCTTCCTAGTTGTTAATTCTTGATAAGCGATGTGCGCTACCGATCAGGCATAGCGAGGAGCGTCATGTAATACTTGTCGTAGCGAGAACCGAAATCACCAAAAACACCTTTCTAAATGTTTTAATTCTGTAACACACTAGAACCCTTTTTTTTACTTGTCAACCATAGTCAAACCCAAGCCCGCATAAAATTTGAATTTTTGGCTGTTAAATTTGTGCCATCACCAGTTGGACCCGACGACAACATGGCCTGGCAAGTTCCTTTCAAAGCATGGAGAGTCTCGGTCTTACGTCCCTGACGTACACGAGTCCCTAAACTCCGTGGTTTGGCATTTCTGTCTTTACATTCATGGTCCACCACACGACGACTTCGGGATTTTTACGCCGTTCGACTAAGGGCATTTTGGCCACCTGCCCCAAACTTTGGTGGTCCGTTCCAAAACTTTCTGACAACTTCGACCACCTTCCAGAATGGTCGACAAAAGTATCACAAACGGTATCGATGTTTCGATATTGTTCGGTCAACTTCTTGAAGGCGCTAGACTTTTACAAAAAAGCACCTTGATATTCTCGGTGGAGCTTCTCAAAGCAGCCACTCACGGAGTGGCCTGGCACACGTTGCTCGGCTCCAACTCCAAGGACCCGACATATACCTCATTCTCATTTCGCCATTGGATGTGTGTGCTCGACTCACTTGACACGTCATCAAAGTACACTTACTGCTTGATAAAAATTATCCATTTCTCCTTATTCCTCGAATCGCATTTTGTCCCGCACATCATCCTTGTGAACCACCTACCTTCCGCTCGGCGCAATACTTGGTGCCATAGCGTAGCAACGCTGGAGGGGAAACCGACACGTTAACTACCTGGTAACAACCTCTTTCAAGTCCTCGCTACTATGAAGATGGGATTGCCGGTCGACGGGTACGGCACTGTCGTAGGGAAACTATAACAAACATGGCAATATATATGCCACTTTGTTACGTTGCCTAGACCGGCGCCTTAAATCCAAAAGGGCTGTCGCGTCTTTTGTCCAGAAAATCGGGGTCTGGACGGCGAGGAGAATTCCTCGCCGACCAGCCCTGCGAACCGGAAGCTTTGAAGAAGCTTCCGATTCGCAAGAGGGCGACCGGATAGTGCCGCGCACTATCCGGCCGCGGCGAACGCAAGCCCATCGCGAATATTCGCGATGGGCTGCGCAGGTCCTGCGCAGTCGCATTGGGCATGACCCAATGCGACATCGCAAGGACCCCCACCCCATCGAGGGGCCCCTCACGAGGTCCCTCGCCATGGCAAGGGGGCTCGCGAGGGGTCACCGGCGGGCGTTCCGATAAGACCACCCCGCCGAGTGCCACCTCCACTCGGTGGCGTGGCAAACATGTTTTTATAAACGTGTTGGCCACGCCATCGGACGAGGGGCGCCGAATGGTGGCAAAATACTCTCGCACGCGCGAGGATATTTTGCCACCACCTCCCCATCCCTAATCACGCCGGAAACTTAGGGTTTCCACGTGGACAACATAATATTGTTTAACGGGTTGACTCGACGAGAGAAATGTATCTAGTCGAACCGCGTCAACCCGCCGACAAAATGGACGGATTAAATAATATCCTCCATCCTCCCTCTTGGGTTGCCCTATGACGAGAATGGACTCCGCGCCCCGACCTTGGTCGGGGCATACTTGTGAAAGGAGTCATTCGTGAGAGACTTCACTTCACGGCGAAGTTAATCTCCAGGACCAACCTACGCGATTGCCATGAGCAATCGGGTCCCGAGGGCTCAATCACCCACAGAGGCTCGCACCCCGTTTCACCCGCCGTGTTACAGAAACTGAGGGGTCGCTTACGTCACACCGGTCGTCCCACTCTCGGCCATCCGGTAAGAGACATCCCCTCCCCTACCCAGGACACTTGGGGGGTAGTGACTTTGCTGGGGTTGTAGTGGCTGCCACGGACTTCTTTGCCTATGTCACCAGAGACATGGGCTATGTCACAGTCGCCATCTCTTTTCCTGACTGTCATAGAAGCTGTAGCTGCACCTGCAGCCACCTTTGCCGCCGCCACTCGCGTATCCCGTGCCATGCAGCAACCTCTACAGGCCGTACTACCGAGGCCTACACCGAAGCCACAGTCGCCATCGGGCCCATTGCTGCACTGTTTCTGACACTTGCACACAGGTCTCCACTGCCCCATTAGCGATCGCCTCCAGTAACGCGGCCGCTACATCTGCTAAAAAGGTCTCCCAACAATCGAATCCCTCGTGGCTACCGTAACAGGGTGGAGGTGTCGCCGTTCCGTGGGGTGGGCGACTCCAAGCCTGGGCGATGGTGGACGGGGTATAGGGAGACCACAAGTGAGAGTAACACCACCTAAGGTGAACGCTGGTGAACGGCGTGCCTGATCCTGGCGACGAGAAGGTGGTGGGGTAAGAGGCTGTGACCCCAGACGTAGCAGACGAATGCGCTCCTCTAGGACATGAATCTCGTCCTTGCATGTGTCATCCTCTATCTCCTCCTCATCCCAGGTGTCAACCTGTGATGAGGTGTGCTGAGGCCGTGGCACTGTGTACCGTGTAGACTACTGAATAGATGGTGCAACTCCTGTAGATCCTCCTAGTGACCGTAGTGAGGCCCCCAAACGACCCCATAGTAGCTCCGTAACCTCCTACAACTCATCGATCTACTGCTGCTACTGCCGAGGTATCTCATCATGTGTCCGATGAAGCTCATCGAACGCGAGTGACTCCGATTGTTGGCTCATGATGCCCGAAGAGGAGGAAGAAGAGGGGTGTCCGATGCCTTTCCCTTTGTCACGCACCGGCGCCATCGAAGCGCTCAGTATGGGGCCAAACATCAAAATTTATCCGAACAAGAAACTGACAGCGTTTCTTGAGGATTTTGAACGTCAAGAAAAAATGATGTTTTGACCCAAAATTGCTGACATCTGCACAGCTGACGATGATGTCAGTGTTTTTTAGCCAACGAAAAAGAACGTTGATGTTTTTTACGCTGGCGTATTGTACGCAAGTTTTTTTTGTCTTTTTGTAGAATTCACGTACGCTCCGCGTAACTGGTGGAGGTGATCGCGTCACCCTTCGTTCGCTCGTGTTGCGTAGGGGCTGCGAAGCCCTATGGAGCTTTTGCATAGTATTATGGAACTTCTAAGCAGTTGTGCAACACTGTTGTGCAGCAACAATTCTGTATAGGATTGCTATTGATACTTCGGCCGTCGCCACCTCTCGTGTGCTACTTCTGTTGCTTCTGCCACTGCAGTTGTGCTGCTGTTGCTACTCGCGGCTGCTGAGGTTGCAGCTGCTACAAGCTGCTGCCGTAGCTACTCGCTGCCACAGTTGCAGTCACACAGGTCGCGTCCGATAACGCACCAATAAGTGTCACCGACTAACGGGAAAACAAGTAGTTTAGATGCGGACAACCTGAATGATTGCAGTCGCCTTTTAGGTATGGAGTATCCGGACGTGGAAAAATCGGATGAATTCCGTTCGCGGCGTCGCACCGGATGCCCCGGGGGGTCATCCGGTGCGACCCCCCATGGCAGCTGGTGGCGGATGGGTAAGGAGGCGGTTCGGAGTTTTCCTTTTATTGGATTGTATCATGGGCTTATCGAAACGAAGGAAGAGGGAATTAAGTGGATATAAATGGTTTATTATTAAAACCATAAGTTCAAAAGCAAGAGTTATGATATCCGACCGGAGCGATCTGCATTTTGTGGTGGACAGGCAAATTTTAGCGTCGTAGACCACCGCCGGCCCACTCCCGTGACTGCCAGCGATCGTCGGGAGGGCGACGAAGGGAACGTAGATGGGACGTGTCTGTCATGACAAGCGGGGTCATCATAGGGCGGGGTGAGAGGGCCGTTTGGCCTCGGGCGTCTTGCCGCAGGCGAAAAGTCGGTTTCGAATTCTTGTAGTGCAGTTTCGCTCGGATTTTGCATCTCGAGCGGTGGGGATCCGGGTCTGGTGTCAGCAGACAGCATCGACGGTTACAGAAACGTTCTATCCAAAAGTCCGACTACGAAAGTGAGTCCTCAGCAGTTGAATAATCGGTGGATCTGAGTCGACACCGCCACTGGCCAAACAAACCCTTTCAGGGAGGAATTATGGGGCAGGGGAACGGTGTGTGAGGGAGGATAGAGGGGGAACAAACATACCTCTCTAGTGGCCAGCGAGTCGCACTGCAGGAGAAATGAGTTTCGGCTGAATGGAATTGAGGGTGTGTGTGGGGGGGGGGGGGG